>JAJAGP010004485.1:0-49000 GCA_025084515.1 Ancistrus triradiatus | reverse complement strand
CTGTCAGCTCCTGACAGGATACACTTGGGCAATTAGACTGAATAGCTTGAATTAACAGGTTTAAAACAGATTTAAGCTTAAGCTGGCTTTACCTCATCTCTGCTTTGATCACTTGTGTATCGGGAATCTTCTTGCATTCAAGCCTTAACATCAAGTTTTGAAATGGTCATATCTCCTACTTGCCCCACACTTGAAGGGAAAAAGACAATCAATATTAATAAACAGCAGGGTAAAATGGGTATGCCATGGTCTACCTACTTTTTCAGCTGCAGCTTGCTAGTGTCAGGCAAGAGAGCACAGAGCAGTAGCTGCCCAGAGAGGCACAAAAAGCCTTCTCCTTAAATGGTCAAAGCTCCCAGGAGTCAAAGGGAGGCTGGTGCAGAGGAAAAAAGTCAGGGAAAGGAAAAGAGAGAGTGCTGAAGATTTGAGTTACGGAAGGGGGGAAAAACAAGAGCTGGAATAAGGAGAGCTGTAGGAAAGTATAGAACCGGTCATGGAGCGTCCGTGATCCTTGAAGGACTTTCAGGTACAGGCTTTTCCTTTTATTATATTGATGCACGAGTCGACAGGACGAGATCCTTGCACAGATGACCTTTTGGACGTTATTACGGTTGTTCATGTGTAATTAGTCTAGTGAAATGCTGTACAGGATTCTGAAGAAAGCTTACACATTTGCATTGACAGCAGAAGTTTTTGTGGCTTACTCGGTTGCCAAAGTAGTGTTGAGATGGTTAGAGGTGCGAACATGTAAATGCATTTGGTGGTAGGTCGAGATGGTTGGCTTGTTTTTGCTGGTTGTATGTTTAAGGCAATAACCTCTTGGTGTATCGAGTGTTCGGTGAACGAACAAAAGGGATGTGTGGAGAGAGCTGTCACTTCCTCATTAGGCTATACTTTCCACAAGCAAATTTTAAACAAATGTCTAGCTGTAGCCAGCTTACATAACCACCAGAGTAAGAACCAGGGGGCCGAGCATTGACTTTCTCATGGAGCCTCAGTGAGGGCTTCTCCTTGAAGTAACTGTGAGACTGGAGAAATTCCCAAGGGACCCGACAGGCAGATGACCCTCATCAGATTTTTTTTTTTTTTTTCTTCTTCTTCTGAGAGCAGAACTTTTCTAAGCAGGGATGGGCAAGGAACTGCTAAGAATAGCTCTGGTCAATGAGAAGATCATCCACATTAACCAGAGAGACTGGGAGAACAGCACAAGCACAGGCGCTCTCCCTTCATGGTGTATTCATGGTGAATTCAGTTACACTGCAGTATTCATTTGTGTTGTTCTCAGCAGGGTAACATTTTGTTCTGCATCTTTATTGCTATCCCAGTACCACAGTACCAAAAGTGTCTAAAAGGGTGTATAGTATTATAGAATTTTATCTATTGTAAAAGCAAACTATACTCTGACAAAAAAAAACTAACCAAGAAGTTGTTGGGATCAAAAACTGTCACTGTAATGATGATGATGTATGTGATTACAACATTAGAGTATACTGTATGTTTATTGGGGAAAACTGTACAACTGAAAAGAGGCTCTAGTACCTTGTTGAACCGCCGCCATCCTGAATACAAGAGGAGATGTGGCTAGTCAAGGAGGCTTACAGGATCCATATGCCTTCCTGGGGCATTATCATAAATCCTGTAAAGGCTTTGCAGATAAATCTGGCAAGATGGAAGCCCTACCATGAGTGGCAACATGTGGCTGCAGGATGTCCTGCACATAGCTAATGACCGACTGTCAAATGCGATGGCTCCCCAGATCATCACACTAGCAGTTGGGGAAGTGTCACTCCACAGCAAAGGCAGGATTGAAGCGCTCACCATGAGGCCCCCATACTCGAACCCGATAGTCGTCTGATCCCAAATAGAACCTGGATTTGTTGCTAAGGACGATACAGTTCCAGTCCAAAGCAGTCCAGGTTTCTTGTTCACGACACCACTGCAAATGAAGGTGACGGAGGCTGGTTGTCAATGGTAGGATACACTCAGTCCAGTGATGTGCCCCATGTCAGTTTGTCAACTGGGAAAAATCTTTGAGTGTATCATAGAGGCATGTCTTGCGGTCAACAATCTCTCACCAAGGTACACTACCCAAAAGTAGCACCAGAGAGCCTGTTATAGGGCAGTGGGGAAAGCAGTTTTACGCCCTTTTGTGGCAAGACCCAGTGTATAATTAGACCACACCTATAATTGTGCACATATCTGCCTGAGATGTGTCAAGGTGTAGCAGCAATCCAACTTTTCTATCCGGCTGCAATTTTTTGCACTCAAAGCAAAGTGGTATTTGAAATTTGTCATTTTTATGTCATTTAGCAGATGCCCTTATCCAGAGTGACTTACAGTTGATACAGTCTTACAATTCAAGCAATTGTGGGTTAAGGGCCTTGCTCAAGGACCCAACAGTGGCAGCTTGGCAGATGTGGGATTGAACCCTGGACCTTCTAGTCCATAGTCTAGTACCTTAACCGCTAGGCTACTGCTAGGATCCCACAATGTGTGGCCTCAGAGCATCAGTCTGATGCTAAATAAGCTTAAGGCATTTAAGCTAAAGTCATGATTAGATGTCTGGAATTGGTATAATTTTTGTGACTGAATTAAGTGGAATGGCCAGAACGTTCCTCATTTAATGTAGTGCAGCAGGTGCAGTTGTTTTGGGAAGGACTTGTGAAGTTTTGTCAGCACACCAAGCACAATACAGTACAGTCCACTAGTGCAAATGTTTGGATTCCATGTTTTTCATTACAAATCATTTAATTAGAGTATTTGGATTGGTTTATTAGTATTATTTGTACAGGTGTGATTTAGTTTTCTTACTGTGCTTTAACTAATATTATGGTTTAAAATGGAACACCTGTGCAAAGTATCTAAACTACTGTGTGACTATATGATAGTATCCATTTAACTGGTGCATGCCTGTATAGAAGTTTAGTATTTTGCATGTCCCCCATCTGTAATGACAGCATGCACTGAAGCTGTCATGGACTCCATAGGTTTGTGCACACTGTTGATCCCTGTTATCCCAGCTTGATTTTGCAATATTCCAGAGCATCTTATTGATGTCACTGAATGAGTGGCTTTATCTGTGCTGCATTAATGTTCAATGGGGTTTGGGTCTGGTGACTGGAGGAAAGTCTGTGTGTCAACACTTGTTCCTTGCAAGAAAAGCCAGCAAAGATCAGTGCATGTTGTTTACCAGCAAAAATAGCAAGAGCATTCATGTTCATCAGCTAAACCAGCACCAGACCAGCTCTAAAGTGTATAAGCTAACTCAGACCAACATGGAACTCGTATGGTCTTGCTGATTGACCAACATCCAAAACACCACATCAGACAGCTCGTCTTTCCTTGGGTTTTTTGTTGTTTGTTTTTGTTAGCTGGCTTGTGTGGGTCTTCAAATGGCTGTTTTGAGGTTTGTATTGGGTCATTAACCTTCTGAAGTACGAATCCACAAAGACCCAAACAAGCATTTTCTCTAGTGGTCTCAGACTTTTGGCCTGCACCGTATGACACCAATCACAGTTTTTTTTTTTTTTTTTTTAAAGTAGATAGACAAAGAGAATTGTTTAGTAGTGTTACAGTATGGAGCAGAAATCTTGAACCGTAACAGAACTGTTACTGACAGATTTGAGACATCGGTTCTTGCTTCTCCAACGGAAGGAAATGTCATGATTTTAGAAATGGAAAAACAATCTGAGCTGGTTCATACTGTAACTACTCATCTTCAGTTTGGTTTATCTGCTCTAATATTAGATGAGGAACACCCAAAAGAAACGTAATGTTCCTCAGACTCCACTGTCTTGATCCCAGGGGTCCCAATAGCATCTGTGTTGCAGGGCTACGATAAGCAGGGAGCATCTCAGGACACAGATGTTCAAACCCCTACTCTGAATGACTCATGCGAAGCGTTGGTAATCTGCGTCAAGGCAGATATCTTGGAGCCTGCTTCTTCAGGTATTGGACATTAGTCATATTCCTAGAAGTTAAATTTAGCATCCAGGCATGTTTCAGTGGCTCCTCAGCCCGGTTTGATGAAACCACATGAGCTGTTCATGTTGATTCCTGTTTGTCAGATCCTCTTCCTGTGGGACTGCTTAATAAACAGAGCCCACCAGAACAGAACGAGAGCAGTCAGAGCAAGCCTGTTGCAGCTCACGGACCTTCACCGGAAACTGTCCTGATTCCTGCCTGCGAGGCGCTAAGGCACCATCGCACACGAGAGAATGTAGCTGGGTCAGTGTTTACATTCTCGCAGTTCTTGCAGGACGAGTCGTGTGTGTGTTATGGTAATATCCCCTATCAAAGAAGGCCCCACACTAGGTGAGACTGTGCAGAAACTGCAGAGTTTACATTGTCACCCACAAAAGCTCCAATTAATTACTACCAGTTCCTGCAAAAAAAAATCAGTGCTTTTAGTCTGGAAGAAAAACCAATGTGTCACATTAAACAAGGACACACTCTTTTTAGGGAGATGATACAACAGGATGTGTATCACCTACAATGATTAATCGATTCTAGTAAGGCCTGTTTAGTGTTTATATAGGCCAATATTTTCCAAAGGCATTTCATTTGGATATAACTCTCGCTTGTTCTGCTTCAGGTCAGAGCATGGCGGTGACTGTCTATTAAAGTTAGAAGAAAGTAAGAGCAAAGTAGTTTTACCACAAGACGACGTTCCGACATCAGGGTCAGAGTGGAGCGACTATCTCGGCCATAATCACGACGGTGGACGGACCCAAAAAGGGTCAACAAGTTTGGAATCCGAGCCAAATAAAGATAGTCAAGGCTCAAGTCTTGCGAAAAAAAGCCGATCTCCAGAACCAGAGCAGTGGGACCAGACTCTTCCAATATTTGGCCTTGAGTCAAGTGAAGATATATCGACAAGCAGTGGAAGTCACCCAGGAGAACCAGAAAAAGGTGGAAGGAGTCCAGAGGATCCCACAACAAGCTGGACCTGTCACGAATCGGAACAAAGTTCATCACAAAGTGCAACTGTTCAAACCTTTAATACTACAGAGTGTGCTGGAGCACTAAAAGTGAGTATTTGGTCGTTCTATTGTACAATATGGAAGCGAAAATCATACCATTATGCCTGTGTAATTCAGTACCAAGAATACATGTCATACAAAATGTATGAAAATAAGTGGAGGAAAATTAGAAAAATAAATATTATAGAATTAAGTTCAATTAAATTAGTTAAAATTAAAGACTGAAGACTGGCTTATGAGGTGTTAGCATCATAAAATAAGTAATAAATAGTAAATCTCCATATTTAAATACTGAGTAATTTCCAAAAGGTGACTCTTGTCAGGTTACATTTTATATTTGAGTGGCCATTTGCACATTTACAGCTAAAAGTAAAATAATAGTATAATCAATCCTGGCAAATAAGGGCCATATAGGCTCAGATTTTAAGCTATATGCTAACCGCAGTACAAAACTATGCATGTTTATCTTAGCTTAGTCACGTGTGGTGAAAACGCTGCCTTGTAAAAAGTTGCTTATACCATTCAAGAAGGGGGAACCGTGTTAAGTCGGAGGCTTTACAGTGGGTATGAGGGTGCTGATTTTATTTACTGGTGATTCACAAAGTTGTGTGATCTCAGCTCAGGCTTCAGTCAGATGCAGTGTATCACAAAGCAGCTATGCCTCATCTTAGCCCACACAAACATGCAGAAAAATATCTTGACATAACAATGGATACTTTTACTCACAAGGTCTACCTTGTATTATTTGTTTAATTGAAGAGCTTAACTTGGTAATGTAAAAGTACTTGAGCACAATGTGTAATAGCACTTAGCATTATTAGCATTGTGTTAACTGGGCTGCATTACATATTCAATATGAAGGATTTAGTTAAACTCAGTCAGTGTATGTATATTTGAGTTTCTGTTCATAAATATACCCTGTACCTTGTGTTTAGTTGAAGAACCTAACATAGTAAAATGAAAGTACTAGAACACAATGCTTAGCACATTTTGCTAAGTGCTACACGTTGTGTTAACTGGGCTGCGTTACATAATCAATATAAATTATTTCATTTTTAAACTTCCCCAGTGTATATTTGAGTTTCTGTTCAGAAATGTACCTTATATTCTGTGTTTAGTTGAAGAACCTAACATGTAAAAGTACTTTTACAACGCTAACAACAAATTGCTAGTGCTCAATTGCAAAATACTAAAATGCTATACACATTGTGCTAACTGGATTGAATTACATATTTATATAAAGGATTTTATTCAACTTGTGCTGCCTATAATTATAATTAGAACCTCTTATTTACTAATTACTCGACTTCTCCATGTATAGTGTTTCCAGCTAAATACTCTGTCCTGTGGTAATTGACGTCTGTGTTTGAAAGAAGGACTCATTGTTTTGACGCCCCAAGGCTTTATATGCCATATCTGATTCTGATAATATGCTCTGAAGTGGTCTTCTTCCTTTTAAGGGCTCTATCTCAAAGACTTTTAAAAGATACCTGATTTGAGGAAATTGGAGGCATTCGGCTTGTTGATGGATAAGAGAACCTTATAAAGGCATTTAGAGCTGAATGATGGTTTGTTCAACGTGGTTATTGGGGGCCTATGCTGAAATGCAATGACATTTTCCTAGTTTTTTGCCTATCTGATATGATGACTCTCAAATGTCGGATAACGTATACATATACAAACTCGGCTGTCGTAACGTCAGCACAGGATGTTCCTTATCTTCTTAAACAACTGTATAATTTTAAATAGACTCTCTTTCCGCTTAGCTCCCTCTCTTTTTCTCTGTTTCCTAGAACATAGAAACGGTGTCTCCCAATTTGTTTGGATTAACCGTCAGCCAAAGATGGCTTTTGTAGCACTTGGATGAAATGAAAATAATTAGGAATGCATTCCTTTGGGAGCATGAAGCAGTCTCCCGATTTGGCCCTGTTCTTATTTACATCTTTGAGAGAATTGTTTTTGTAAGAATTTTTATTTTTATTTTTATTTTTTTTGAAGGATTTATGGAAGCCAAAGGTTGTAACCAATTCACAAAAGACCTCCACATTGGTCATTCTCAAATCTGCACTTTAAATTATACTTTGGGCTGTTTTAATATTGGTATTGGAGATTGTTGATCACTAGAGATTTATGAATAGGGGCCAACTTGTGAGGGCTCTAGAGATAAGCCCCCTAGGACAATTAATTGCCTGCATTATGAAAGTAGCATACAATTAAAAATTATCAGCAGATTTCTGAGGAGATGTCTATCAAAGTTTGTATTAGATAAATCATATGACTTCCTTACTAACCCCCTTCTACTAACAGCTCCAAGCAATGTTACTGCAGGTAGCAAGGTCATAAATACAACACCACTCAAATAAATAAACTTCTAAATTAATATAAAAAAAAAAAAAACAGTTTATTATATATATATATATATAATATATATATATATATATCCTCATCTCTATCTATCTCTCTACTCTCTCTCTCTCTACTCTATATATATCTATCTTGCTTGCCTTGTACACACTGTGAAATTTGACAGCCAGAAAGTTAATTTTCTCATTTTAGGGTTGTTTTGTTCACACAAGGAAATATTAACAAATCAAAGTCCACAACATCTCCAGCCAGAGAATGAAGGGCTATTCGTAAAACCCCAAATAGGACTGAACCAAGAGAGAGCTATTTAAATCTAAATTTGTTAGCAGACTAAGCTTTTCTTAAATCCAGTAAATACATTTAGATCTACTTAAGCTGCCTTTACTAACAAGTATTTTTTTTTTATCAAATGGCAGGTAAACTTCTTGGAATGTTTTATTTAATCTGTAAAAATCCTCTCATCTGATTGGCCTTTGGAGGAGCTGCTGCCTTTGCAAAAACCTTTTGTACATCCATCTACAGCAGAGGTGGAAAGAGTACTAAAATATTTTGCTCAAGTAAAGGCACTGTTACTCTGAAACTTTACCTAAGTACAATTACTGGCCTCAATGTACTCGAGTAAAAATAAAAGGTATATAATCATATAAAATGTCCTTGGTAAAAGTGACTTAGTGGTTATAACAGTGGGAGGTCGCTCTCTCGTGTAGTGCAAATTAAGTTAAAACACCTTTATTATTAAAGTGCAATAACAAAATTAAACATGCTGACAAACGAAATATAATAATGTAGGGTGGTATAATGCATCATTTTAGTGCAGACCATTCCATAAAACATTTTCAAGCAATACAACCGCTGGTCTATAATGAAGCGCAATAAAGCTGTTGCATTTCTGGCACTTGAAGGCAAAGTGGTTCTTTAAATATGGCCGAGGTTTCACTTTATTTCCTTTTGAGTTCAATTTCAGAATTTGACATGGTTTCGCTGCCTGGGACTGCACCACTGGTATCTGACTTGCTCGTCTCGATCTTTCTTGTGATTTTAGTGCCAGTTTGTTCTCCTGCCCATAATTCACTGGTGTTGTCTCTGGGGCTCTTTGTTATTTATTCACTTTTTTTACTCTGTAAAATTTTATTTAAAATGTAGTCAAGTACAACACTTCAACCAAAACATATTTAAGTACAAGTAAATTTCAGATTTAAAAAAGCACTAGTGTATCAACGAGTGTTGGTTAATTGTTTGTAACAGACATTGAAATAACACATTTTCCTTTTTCTTTTTTTTTTTTTTTTTTTTTGTGTTGCAATTACTCACCTTCAGGAACAGCCACTCACACAGACACCTCCTGCCTTACACATAGTGTTGTGTAGTAAGCACTGCAGAGTGATGCCCTGTTACAGAATAAAACGTTCAACATTTCAGGTTTCTAGAACGTTGTGAGGCGGCAGCGACACCCCATGGTCCTAGTGCATCAAATTTCATGACGTTGTGAATATGGAGACAGCTGGCATAGTTAAATAAGAGAGAATAAATAAGAAAAAATATTGACGATTTAAACTGATTATGCTTGTTCATTTTGAGGGCACTGGTACCCATTTTTAGTAAATGGGTCTAACGCTGTCCATGCATGTAGGTATTCTGTGTAGTGCATGTCAGCAAGTACAGTACACAGTATGTGAGATGTTATCAGTGTTGCACAAGGGAATAGGAAACAGTTTCCTCTGGCGGATGCTGAACAAGGGAGCTGCTTGTGGGTAAAATGTAGAGGTGGAATCAGTGAACATGGACATGTTATGATCGTCTGTAGGCAAATCTGAACCCAATCCTCTCGCTTCATCTGTGTGGGTGTGTGATGTTCTCTTGCAGCACGATATCTCTGCTGTATGTGGAGAAACAGCGTCACGGGCTAAACCATCTTCTCCGAGTCCTTGTCGTCTTGCAGTCCCAGAGACCCAAACAGCTTTCTTTTTCCCTCACACTCGGTCTCGGCCGACAACTGCCCCCACCATGCCTACCCTTCCTGAAGAGGAGGAAGATTCCCCCGAGGAGATTGACAGCTCCTCCAGCTCCCCTTCTGCTGTAAGTCTAACCATCTATCCTCTGTCTATACACACATACAGCTTAGCTTACCTCACATAGCTGCCAGTGTATTGTATTTATTGTGGTCGTTGTATAAACCCCCCCCGTTACTGAAGTTTGGGTTGCGATATTTTTATTTTATTTTTTTTAAACAGATTTCCTGATAATTGACTTTTTTCGTCCTCACCCACTCAGTATGATTACATAAAATGACCAACTGTGAGTGTTACTTAAGTGCAAGTGCCATGCCAAAGCTTTTTCAGTGCACTTTCAGTCACTTAATCACCTGAACCTTTTAACCACATATTTGAGCTATACAGTCCTCAGGCTGAGGGGATTTTACAAGCCTATATGTCCTTATTTTCCTCTCTGTGTAATGTCTCTGCCATATCGTCTTGGAGGGTAAAAACCACATTACCCTGGACAAAGCCCAAGAAAGAAAATGTTTGACTGCACCATTTTTTTTTGTGCGTTGTCCAAGATCAAAGGTAGCACGTTGAGAGAGCAGAACCTTCCCACACAGCACTCGTAAAGTCCAAAATCCAGATAAGATTCCACTCTGGGACTGTACTAAATAAAATCAAGATTGCAACTCGAGACTTTGGAGGGAAATAAATAAAAGTAGTTGTCTAAACTGAACGACAAGATAAATGATGCTTACTGCTACGAGGCATTGGTTCAAACTGATGCTCGGCTATGGAGCCTGCTATCCTAACGTGCCATGTTTTGGTGACTCTGATTCAGACTATTTGGATAGGAGCCTTTTTTTTCTTCCATATCAGAAAGTTCCTATATAAAGTGGTACCTCCATACATTCCAGACCCCCAGAAAATCCACACTCTATAACAAATTATATACATTAATGGAGTTGTATTGTCCAAATGCTCCCTGATTTACTGTCTGGATACATACCAACAAATCCATCATAAGTTAAATGTATCATGAACTGATGAGTTTAATATAGTCTATAAGCATTAACACTTCGATTAACTTACAGTTGGCCAAAATCATTAATACAAAGCTTATAATAGTGTTAAAATCTCATGCAATTTAGTGAGTAATGGATTGAAAGTGAAAAGTAAAAGCAACACTTACTCTATTGATGAACTCCGGGCACTAGCATAGCTGCTAAGCTAATTCCAGCTTGCGTTGTGGAGCATTCAATTCCTTTCAGATGGCTCTTATGAACTTCTTAGGACCCATAGTGTCCAACAGTTTCACCTTTCTACTGAGAGCAGGGTTCTGTTCATCATTTTGGGCCCCATGAAAAGATGTTATACTGGGCGCCTAAATTTTTATTTTATTTTTTAATGTTCTAATAAATTTAGGGCCCCTGTCAGTCACTGGCCTTTAAAATGAAGTCCCTCCCACTATCCAATACAGTGGTCTTATTGCCATAATCACATTTACTTGCCATAAGTCTGCGTGTTTTTACTAGCCCAGAACAGTACAATTATTGTGTAGTTTTTGTTAAATGCAAAGGAAACAAGACAGAGATTTTCAATATAACAACAATTCACTAGTCCACTGTCACTGTGAACTAGGTTTGAATCCCACGGTGCCTTCTGGCCTGGTCAGGCATCATGCAGGCACAATAGACTGTCTAAGGGAGGGGACACTGAGCAAGGGAATTATCCTTCAGTGCAGTTCAGGGCACATGCTTGTCTGCACCCTGTGAATTCTGGGAAAGGCTCTGAACCTGTGTAAAAGCAGGTGTGTGTGTGTGTGTGTGTGTGTGTGTGTGTGTGTGTGTGTGTGTGTGTGTGTGTGTGTGTGTGTGTATACATTCACTACTCAATTAAGAACCCCTCTACACTTACTTATTCATACAATTATCTAATTAGCCAATCATGGCAGAAGTGGATAAAATCATTTCAGCAACCTGTGATCTCCCAAATAGGCACCAGATCCCTAAAACCCTGACCAAGAAAAGTGGGACAAAATGTGGGATGTGGAAAGTAGTAGTAAGAATCAAACTCTTATTCGCTTCATGAACATTCTTGGCAATAAGCAAGTCGGTGTGAGTCAGATCTCACAGCACCCTAATATACATGTGTGTGGGTGTGTGTATCCAGTGTCTAAACACTGATCAGCCAAAACTAAAAACCATCCGATCTGTAATGTTTAGGTAGGTGTTACGTGTCAAATTAATGTCTACAGGTATGCTCAGACCCAGGGTTTTGTCACATACTTTTCACCAACTTGTCTTCTTCCCACTATGTCCTGGTGGAATCACTTCCCCAGGCAAATGTTGCACACATGCACCACACAAACAGGACTCATTGGATCAAACCACCTTCTATTGCTCCACGGTCCAGTTCAATCACTAGTGTCTGCATGGGATGCTGGACTGTGTGCTATGGCACATTTCTCCTGTAACTAGCATTATACGTTTCTGTAACATGCACCACAGAAGCTTTTCTGGCCATTTGGACCAGATAGAATGGGTATATTATGTATGTATAGTTATGTGTAATATTAACATATTTTAGCCTTTAATATCATAAATATACACTAGGTCCAAACAAGTAAAATGTTCAAGGATGTCACCTAAACTTATCAGCTCTCGTGATGAGAATATTTATTGGTCAGGGCTTGATCATTTTATTTTTCGGAGCATGCACCCTCGTGCCAGTTGCAATACATTAAGTATAAGCTTAGGATTCTGATTGGCACCTCATTAGGTGTTTGACTAGAACTCTATATAAGAAAAAATTCAATGGATAGATCAAATGGATAAATAGATGGACTCATCATAGTGGCTGTAATTATCCTGTTTTTCTTTTGAAAATGTAAAAGTACAAACTTAGTCTTGCAGTACGATGCCTAAAAAAATACTAGAAGTAACTTGTACTTCTTACTTTGCCACCCCTCCTGCTGATCTATGTTCATTGTTAGCCCTCGACTGGCCATCATTATATCACCCAAACTCTGCGGGATCTCCATTATACTGACATCAGTAATTGAACTGTCCGGTAAACGGTGCATAAATCTAAGGGTTTTTAACACTGACAAACTTTTGCTAATAAACACCAGTGAGTGGACTGGAACCTATGGATGGTTCCAAAACGATTCTACTGAGGACAGCGAGGAGTATTCGCACCAGGCTGGTTTTCCCATGGAGACCAGCCTGGTTTGCCTGTTCTGGTCTCGGGGGATGGCTTTGGGCGTTCAGTGAAGTTCTGGAAATGGATCCGAATATATCCTATTAACGAACTGAATATTCAGCTCTGCTGCGTTTTTGACCATCCCTGCTGGACCACCCCTGCTTGCTGCTTCCTGAATAACTAAGATTTTTTCCTTATTTATATTTCTTGTTTGTCTTTATGCACTTGTCCTGTATTCCTAAACTGAGCCATGAGGTTTGACGTTCGTGTCCTTTAGATGCCTTTTGTTTGTCCTTTTTTTTTTTTCATTGCAACAAAAGCTGGCAAATGGTTTTTCACTTTTGGGTTCGCTCATTTCCCAAATGAAACAATAGAATTACTATCCTTTTTGTTACAACTCCATGTTAAGCAGTATATTAATTACCTCGGCGTGGTCTGTGTGCTTTAATTGAATGTGTGTTTTTGTTTTGTAGATTGGTGCCAGTCCGATCCCAAGCTTGTGAACGTAACTCTATCTCTACTACTAGCGCCTCCTGCCTGCCAATCGTCCTGCCAAGACAGCCTGCCACAGAATCAAATCCACTGGAGAAAGCTAGGTCTGCTTATAATCTTGCCTTGTTGCAACAAAATAAATTCCTTTATTATACTCTTGGTCCTTTTTTCATGGTGTTGAAATTGTTTCCCCATCTCATACCACACAGCCTAGTCCTCGCTCTCGAGAAACACGAGCAGTGGACCCATCACTATAGTAGGTATGTTAATAATGCTTAATGCCAGTGTTTGTGTTTAAAGACTGAATGAGTACTTGAATGTTCTTTCAGTTTTGACCAGTCAAGTGCAATTTCACTTGTAAGGTCCTTGTAATTGTCTATATTTGGCCCTTAGATGGAAGATCACTTGAGACTTTTCTACGAGGGAATGAAAATGTTGCTTTAATTACTTTTTAATTTAATATAAGGACCTAATACTAAAAAAATGCTACAGATGACGTGTGCATGTGTTTCACAGATAATGATGGCCATGTGATTGACCTTGTGAAGGACGAGCTCCCAGAGCTGCAAATGTCCGAGGAAGACCGGCAGAAGAACCTGGAGCTGCTTGAAGAGGCGAAGAAAGTGAGCGACCGCTTCCTGACACGCAGAGGCCGTCGCTCCACCTGTAGCCTCACCGAATCTCCTACAGGTAATTCAAAGACAGTGAGCCAAATAAACCTGTATGCTTGGTTCTTTCAACAACCAATAGCCTTGACATTAAACACTTCTGCTCTCCACTTGGGTCTAGTCTTATACTATTCACCCAGTTCTCCTCTTAAAAGCATCAATTTCCCACCCAGTCCAGCTTCAACTGGAAACTACAATGCACAGTAGTGTTGAAAGGTTTTTGCCCCCTTCCTTGAGTTCCTATTTTTTGCATTTTTTGTCACCTTCCCCCAAGTGGGTTTTCGGAATATCAAAGCATTAAATTTAGTCAGACAACACAGTGAACCACAAAATGCAGATTTTAAATAAAAAAATCCAAACCTACCTGGCCCTGTTTGAAAAAGTGATTGCCCCCTATACCTAATAACTGGTTTGGCCTTAGCAGCAACAACTGCAACCAAGTGTTTGTGATAACTTGCAGTGAATCTTTTTCAGCATTGTGGAGGAATTTTGGCCACTCATCTTTGGAGAATTGTTGTAATTCAGCCACACTGGAGGGTTTTCAAGCATGAACGACCTTTTTAAGGTCATCCCACAGCATCTCAATAGGATTCAGGTCAGGACTTTGACTAGGCCACTCCAAAGTCTTCATCTTGTTTTTCTTCAGCCATTCAGAGGTGAACTTGCTGGTGTGTTTTGGATCATTGTCCTGCTGCAGATCCCAAGTTCCTTTCAGCTTGAGGTCACAAACAGATGGCCGGACATTCTCCTTCAGGATTTTTGGTACACAGCAGAATTCATAGTTCCATTTCTCACAGCAAGTCTTCCAGGTCCTGAAGCAGCAAAACAGCCCCAGAGCATCACACTACCACCACCATATTTTACTGTTGCTATAATGTTCTTTTTCTGAAATGCTGTGCTACTTTTACACCAGATGTAATGGGACACACACCTTCCAAAGAGTTCAACTTTTGCCTCATCAGTCCACAGAATGTTTTCCCAAAAGTCTTGAGGATCATCAAGATGTGTTCTGGAAAAATTGAGATGAGCTTTAATGTTCTTTTTGCTCAGCAGAGGTTTTTGTCTTGGAACTCTGCCTTGCAGGCCATTTTTGCCCAGCCTCTTTCTTATGGTGGAGGCATGAACACTGACCTTAACTGAGACAAGTGAGGCCTGCAGTTCTTTGGATGTTGTTGTCTGGTCTTTTGTGATCTCTTAAATGAGTCGTCTCTGCGCTCTTGGGGTAAATTTGGTTGGCTGGCCACTCCTGGGAATGTTCAACTTTGTTCTTGTTTTCTCCCTTTGTGATATGGCTCTCACTGTGGTTCTCTGGAGGTCCCAAAGCTTTAGAAATGGCTTTATCATACATAACCCTTTTCCCAGACTCAGTGACTTTCTTTTCTCGTGTTCCTTAACTTTCTTTCTCAGTTGTTCCTGAATTTCTTTGGATCTCTGCATGATGTGTAGCTTTTAAGGATCTTTTGGTGTACTTCACTTTGTCAGGCAGGTCCTATTCAAGTGATGTCCTGATTGAGAACAGGTGTGGCAATAATCAGGCCTGGGTGTGGCTAGAGACAGTGAACTCAGGTGTGATAAACCATATGTTATGTTTTAACAGGGGGGCAATCACTTTTTCACACAGGGCCATGTAGGTTTGGATTTTTTTTCTCTCTTAATAAAGATCTTCATTTAAAAACTGCATTTTGTTTACTGGTGGTGTCTTTGACTAATATTTAAATTGGTTTGATGTTCCGAAACACTTGCGTGTGACAAACATGCAAAAAAATAGGAAATCAGGAAGGGGGCAAACACTTTTTCACACCACTGTAGTTTCAAACTTGGAGAGTAGCTAGCCCTTCAGCAATTTCCATTCTTCACACTTTCCATTCATCTCTAGCCTTCTATGCAACAAGTGAGCTCTAGATTTGCAAAGGTCCAGAGAAACCATAATTAATTACCTGCATTTTAATTACAGCTCCTCATTGACTAGCTTCTGCTCTCAGGTCCACTCCTGTCTTTCAAATCGCCACTAAAAAACAGCCTTATACACATTCACTGGCCACTAGATTTCTGGGTTAGAGTAACCTCATTGCTTTACATTAGTCTGTTTTCATTGCAGCACTCTCACCCAACCCAACTCCAGGCTCCTCCCCTGTAGCATCTAGAAGCAGTTCCCTGTCTGCACCCCCATCAGGTATTGGTTAGTATCAATTATTTTGTAGAATCACGTAGTAACTTTGCTTTGTCACCATCAAACTCTTTGTATGAAATAATGTTCTGTCACCTTACAACTTTATTTACAGAGAACACACCAAGCCCTCCTTCACCCACAAGTCAGGTAAGATGTCTGTAATTTGCTGCTTTGTTTTATGCAAGTCATTCTTCTCAGTAAACATGCATTTTAGCCGACTTCACTGTTTTGTTAAAATGCTATTTATAATCTTTCATGTGGGCAGAGGCTGGAGGTGCCCGGTGTTGCGCGTGACCATGGTGAAGCAAATAAGCCTGACAAAGAGGTCAGTCCAGCTGCCAGTCAAATATGTCTTTATAAATAAAATTATGTAATCTATAGGTTCTGTTAACAACCCAAACTTTTCTTATGGCAGTCCAGAATAAGTCACTTTTCGGACTTGTCCCTGCTTTCCTCCTTTAGATTGTGAAGAAGGTAGTGGAATGGAGGCCCCCTGAGAAACGCAAGGTTTCCTCTGGCACTCTGACACCTCGTCATACCGTCCCAGCTCCATCCAGACAGCTGACTGTGTCCCAAAAGGATAGCACTGAGCCCACTGTACACACAGACAGAGGGAAAAAGCCTGCTCAGGCTCCAGCAGCCACAAAACCAGACAGCCAAACTCCTGCCACTGGAGTGGCCAAACCGGTGCCTAGGCCGGCCATGCAGCAGGCTCCGTGCACGGCCGAGATCAAGACTATCGGGGCTTTTCCGCCTCTTATGAGGGCTGTCTCTTGGGACACAGTGGGCTCAATGAATGTGAGGAACGGGGGAGCCGTAGGTGATGAAGGTCTCTCCTTTTTGGACACGGTGAAGACTCCTGGGAACACGCAGAAACTGTCCAAACTGCGAGAGGTAATCTTGGATCTTTCAGTTATAGTTCATGTTCTGGTTTTGTGGGTCTTAGGAGTGCATGAGGTAAGAGGTTACACATACAGAACTGTCTGTTCCTCTGTTGGTCAGATCTGGCAGGATTACAGCACAGCCAGACTCCTTATGTAGTGCACTATATTTAGTTTGGAATAATGACATTTACACTCTTTATAGTGCACTACATATCAAATAGGAAAACCTCCATTTGCAAAGAAGAAAGCGAGTCCCACACATTCACAGTGAGACTGCTGATCCCACAGATGAAGTCTGCAGCCAGACCCTATAGGAAACGGTTCGGCTTAACCATAGGGCTACTTGAATATAGTAATTTAGAATGGCATAATGAGTATCTTCTTACTTTTGATTGGCTAAAAAAGTCAAGTTCCATTTGGCATCAGCTATATTTTGGTATGTTAGAGAAAGCACTTTAAGTTTTTATATATAAAGTAGAGAGGGAGTTTGAGTAGGACAGAGGACACTTGGCAGTACAAGCTCCTCCTTTGAGTAGCATGAATGCAAAAGATGGAGAGGCCTGACCTATAGTTTCTATCCATCTAGATAATATATTGTTGTTGTTTTTTTGCAATAACTTATATTTAGTAGCCAGTTTTCGGAGCTTAAGATGAAAAGCATGCCCATGAACTACAGAAGTGGTTTGTTTTACTTGACAGTGCACGCTTGGTTTCAGGTCAGGTCAACCGTGGGAGTAAATAGCAACTCATTATTCATCCACTAGATTGTTACAGCAGTCTTACTAGGGTACACGCTAAATATTGTGTTTAATTAGTATTTTGATACATTATTTTGTATAATGGTATGTTACAGTGTTATTGCTGTAGGGACATTCAGCTTTGCCTTAACTTGATTCTGCCAACACTTTCTGTTCTGATCAAGAAGCATTCATGATTATGGAGGATACAACAGAGGATGACTTACAACTTTTGTATTGGACTACAAATGTCTTATGTTTTTGTGAATCATTGCACCAAAGACATGCTCTCGGCCTTGTACTGTCTTTAGAACATTAACAGTTCATTTATATGTAGGTATGTTGCAGGTATTTCCTCACCTGTGCTTAGACAAGCATTCATGACTGGGTTCTTAACTCTTTGTGGGTATCATGGCCACAATTTAAATCTAGACAAAATGAGGAGGATGTGCAAATGGGCTGAGGGACCTGATTTGAAGCAGCTTTATCAGCAATAAATTGCGAAGTGTTACATCTATTAAGGTACAGGTACAGGGGTTGGACAATGAAACTGAAACACCTGGTTTTAGACCACCATAATTCATTAGTATGGTGTAGGGCCTCCTTTTGCGGCCAATACAGCGTAAATTCGTCTTGGAAATGACATATACAAGTCCTGCACAGTGGTCAGAGGGATTTTAAGCCGTTCTTCTTGCAGGATAGTGGCCAGGTCACTACGTGATGCTGGTGGAGGAAAACGTTTCCTGACTCGCTTCTCCAAAATACCCCAAAGTGGCTCAATAATATTTAGATCTGGTGACTGTGCAGGCCATGGGAGATGTTCAACTTCACTTTCATGTTCATCAAACCAATCTTTCACCAGTCTTGCTGTGTGTATTGGTGCATTGTCATCCTGATACATGGCACCGCCTTCAGGATACAATGTTTGAACCATTGGATGCACATGGTCCTCCAGAATGGTTCGGTAGTCCTCGGCAGTGAATGTGCAATTAATGAAGATTGGCCACCAGACTGGTCCAATTTAGCCATGAAACCTCTCACACTAATGACAGGTGTTTCAGTTTCATACAGGTATGAAAATGAAAGAATTAGCCAGTTCAATGAATGAATTGCCTCGGACTGTACTGAGTCTACCAACTAACTAGTACTTTGTCTTTGTTCAGGAACATAAGTTAATGAGGAACCAGAGCATCTCTGGGTCAAAGCTGCCTTACCTGAGCGAGTCAGCCGAACAGGACCGAGGTGGGCATGATTATCTGATGATGATTAGCACAAACAGTTCTACATGCTCTTGCAATCAGAAATGTTAACTTAGTGTCAGCAGAGCTAGATCTTCATTGGAATGAAGTTTTTATCAGTTGAATCATGCAGCAAATGAACAAAAATTGAGTGTTGTAGTATTTTAGAATAGAAGGATGTTTGGTTAATGCTACCATGTCACAATTATTAAACCTCTATATAATACCGCTAGTCTGTTTCACCTGAAGTTTGGTGTAAACAAGATTAACCCATTGGGAACTCAATAACCCTTCAGCTGTGATGCGTTTAATATAAACACCAGCCAGGTTTGTGCTCAAGACAGAGATGTAACAAAAGCTGAAACAGGAAATCATTTCATTGCACCAAAGATCAATGGGTGTAACAAGATGTCCAAGACCTTGAACATTCCTAGAGACACCATTGGGGAGCATTGTGCGGAAGTTCAACACTTATGGCACAGCAGCAAACATGCTTGGTCTTGGAAGAAGGCCCAAAATTTTCTCAAGGCTTTAGCCATCTCATCAGGACAACATGCAATCCCAAATCCAATGAAGCTGGGACATTGTGTAAAACACACATAAAAACAGAATACCATGATTTGCAAATCCTTTTCAACCCATATTCAACTGAATACACTACAAAGAGAAGATATTTAATGTTCAAACGGATAAACTTTATTGTTTTTTGCAAATATTTACTAATTTTGAATTTGATGCCTGCAACACGTTCCAAAACAGTTGGGACAGGGGCAACAAAAGACTGGGAAAGTTGAGGAATCCCCAAAAAACACCTCTTTGGAACATTCCACAGGTGAACAGGTTAATTGTAAACAGGTGAGTGTCATGATTGGGAATAAAGGGAGCATCCCCGAAAGGCTCAGTCGTTCACAAGCAAGGATGGGGCCAGGTTCAACACAAATGGTCCAACAGGTTAAGAACAACATTTCTCAACGTCATTCTCAAAGAATTTAGGACTTCATCATCTACAGTCCATAATATCATCAAAAGATTCAGAGATTCGGAGAAATCTCTGCAAGTAAGCGGCAAGGCCGAAAACCAACATTGAATGACCGTGACCTTTGATCCCTCAGGTGGCACTGCATTAAAAACCGACATCATTCTGTAACGGATATTACCACATGGGCTCAGGAACACTTCAGAAAACCACTGTCAGTGAACACAGTTCGTCGCTCCAACTACAAGTGCAAGTTAAAACTCTACCATGCTAAGCAAAAGCCATTTATCAACAACACCCAGCAATGCACCAGCTTCTCTGGGCCCGAGCTCCTCTGAGATGGACTGACGCAAAGTGGAAAAGCGTCCTGTGGTCTGACGAGTCCACATTTCAAATTGTTTATGGAAATCATGGACGTCGTGTCCTCCGGGCCAAAGAGGAAAAGGTCTCTCCACATTATCAGTGCTAAGTTCAAAAGCCGGCATCTCTGATGGTATGGGGGTGTGTTAGTGCCCATGGCATGGGTAACTTGCACATCTGTGAAGGCACCATTAATGCTGAAAGGTACATACAGGTTTTGGAGCAACATGTGCTGCCATCCAAGCAACGTCTTTTTCAGGGACATCCCTGCTTATTTCAGCAACACAACGCCAAGTCACATTCTGCACGTGTTACAACAGCGTGGCTACATAGTAAGAGTGCGGGTTCTAGACTGGCCTGCCTGCAGTCCAGACCTGTCTCCCATTGACAATGTGTGGCTCATTATGAAGAGCAAAATACGACAATGGAGACCCCGGACTGTTGAGCAACTGAAGTTGTACATCAAGCAAAAATGGGAAAGAATTCCACCCACAAAGCTTCAACAATTGGTGTCCTCAGTTCCCAAACGCTTATTGAGAGTTGTTAAAAGGAAAGCTGATGTAACACAGTGGTAAACGTGCTCCTGTCCCAACTGTTTTGGAACGTGTTGCAGGCATCAAATTCAAAATGAGTTAATATTTACAAAAAAAACCAAAGTTTATCCGTTTGAACATTGAATATCTTGTCTTTGTAGTGTATTCAATTGATTATGGGCTGAAATGGATTTGCAAATCATCGTATTCTGTTTTTATGTTTTACACAACGTCCCAACTTCATTGGTATTGGGGTTGTATAAAACTCCATTGTTACTGCAAAAGACTTACAGGACAACCTTTTGAAGCCGAGACAAATGTGTCCATGTCAACCATAAGATGACGACATGATTAACAACCAGGGACTTCTTGGCGGGACTCCACAATCCATCCATTGTTGGCCAAGACACCATACAAGTATTTCTGATTGCAGGTGTACATGTACAAACAAATGCTATTACAGTCACACACCAGAAGATGGCAATACACGTGTCATTATTAGCACACAGGCTAACGGTGCCAAGCTTTGCTGTAATTGCCTGACAGCCAGCATCAGCAGCTTTGTGTAATAATGCCTCATTCTGTCACTCTCAGATTCCTCTGCTTCTACAGCTGGCCCAGTGGACGAGGAGTCGAAAGAGAAAGCAGACGCCATGCCTAACATATCTGACATCATGCTGCGCAAGCTTAAGCTACACAGAGGTCTACCAGGCTGGTCAGCACACACTGCAATAAATACTTTTAGAACCCATATCTTGTTGGCCATGTCAAGTTTAATTGGTCCATGGTTGCCCAGTGGTTTTTCTTTAATATCTAGATGTGTTTAATTCAGGGGGTTTGAGTTTTATTTATTTTATTTGCTAGTTTTTAGTAGTTTGTCAGAAGCATTTTAAGTGGGTTGTGTGTAGTCGTCTTTACGACAGTGCTTTAGAGCCACTGAAAGAAAAATTGGGTAGGATTTTGGGAATAAACATTATTCTCTGCTCCTGGTGTTTTCTGATGACGTCAAAGACACCAGGAGGCTGGAGTTCCACTCCTCCTGGATCGATAACTTTTAGTATCATTCTGTCTCCTGTGAAACTGCATGCAGTCTTTGAATGGCACAATGACTAGACACACCTATGCATATGCATTTGCATTTACATTTACATTTACAGCATTTAGCAGACACCCTTATCCAGAGCGACTTACAATTGGTACAGTCTTACAATCCAAGCAATTGTGGGTTAAGGGTCTTGCTCAAGGACCCAACAGTGGCAGCTTGGCAGAGGTGGGATTTGAACCCTGGACCTTCTGGTCCAAAGTCCTTAACCGCTAGGCTACCGCAGTCCCGTATCCATCAGTTGCTTTGTAGACGATCACTGCCTGAGATTTCTCCAAAAAAGAGACATCCAAGTATTGCTGGGCATATAATATTTCAGTGGCTTTAAAACGTTCTTATATCTTAGTACTTTGTAGTTTTTGTGTGTGTGTGTGTGTGTGTGTGTGTGTGTGTGTTTAGATAGCCAATACACACATTCACATTGTATAATAACTGGTATGGACGAACTGTGTAATCATTGGTCTCCATAGCCTAGCTAAATGCCAGATATAATGTGGAAAAATGACCTCTAGCTATTTTACTCACTTATTCCTTGTATTTATTTGTTTTTAAGACAATATCTTGTTTTTGTTTTGTTTTTAATTTGTGCTCTTTGGAGTTTTAGTTTACGATAACGGGTACAGCAGGTAGTGCTGATGCCACACAGCTGCAGGGGGCTTGGTTTGATGCTAGCCTACCAGGTTCGAGTCCTGGCTACATCCTGCCATCATATACAGGTTGATCACCTGCAGGCATGATTGAGTGTGGCATCATATTAGTCATCATCCCCCAGTGCTGCAAGAGGGACTTTTGTGATAGACTTTTGTCCCATCCAGGGTACACTGATACCTAGAGCCTGTGTTCTCCAGAAACTGGCAGGGAATCCCACAACCCTGACCAAGTGGGATAAATTGTGAAACAATAAGCGTATCCTTCAAAGCCCTCAACCTCCAACTGTTCAGGATGTGCAGTAACCTTATAAATGGAATAGCTACTATAATGTATACTTTTTATGTTCAAGTACAGCGTTGTGTTGTTGTGTACGTAAAAATCGCTATTACCTCAATGACACAGACCTCCATGCTTCTTGTTTCAGTGCTCCTCCACTTACAGAGAAAGAAGTTGAGGTGAGTAACTAAACCCCTTTGATAATCCGGAACATTTTACTGTCTGTGTTTTTCGATTCTGCCTTCTAATGTGTGTCCAAGAAGAAAGCCAGGACAGCTTGAGCCACCAGGGAGATTTAATGAAATAAACCCTGATAAAGGTGGGATTATACGGATGATTGGAAGAATGTCTTTTCATTACACAGACTGATTTTTAGTGCACCTTCCCGCTGGATGATACTCTGTGTCCCTGAACGTGTTTTGCAAGCTCTTTGGAAAGTCCGTGGAATTCCATCTGCGCTCTAGCGTTGGTTGAACAAATTTGCTAGGTCTTAGTGACTTCCTGTCCTCTATGTTCAGGCACAAACATGCCTTGATAGACTGTTGTGCTCCCAGGATGACGCAGCAAGCCGGACAGGGTCAAGGCAGGGTCTCCCCTTTGACATTCACACACTGTTTGCTGCTCCATGCTTTGATCATGATAATGTGCTTTCAGGGTATTTCTGCCTTCCTTTACATCTCCAGCTGTGCTTTGATCTCATGCCCAAATAGGTGCTATTGTGATTGTGGGTGCTTTATAAGGTGCACTGGGTTTATCAGAATTTCTGGTGAGCAGCCCATTCATTTGGATTGACCTTGTTTATCGGTTTTCAGTCAAACTGCTGTTTCCTGGCTTCCGAACACATTAGAGTTTTGTCCTGCTGAGAAAATAACAGCTTATCCTTTTCTCTACAGAATGCCTTTGTGCAGCTGTCGCTGGCTTTCCGTAACGACAATTACACGCTGGAGATGCGCCTGAAGCAGGCGGAGAGGGAACGTAACCTCACAGAGGACAACACTGAGAAGGAACTGGAAGAGTTCAAAAACTCATTAAAGGTAGACCTTGGGGAGCTCATCTTATTTAAGCCAGTTAGTATGGTCATCTATGCACATGTACTGTACATACTGAGACACTACATTCATGTCCAGGACCATGGTGCCACCAATAGAACCTCTAATCAGGAAAAATAACTGGCAACTTATGGGGAAAATGCAGTTCTTCACAGTTTCAAACAGACCAACCTGACTGCTAAATGCTGCCATTTCAAGACATAAGACACAGGACTATGGCCAAAGTCTTATCGGGCCGAATTTGGATTAGATGTACCCATTGTTTTAGCATGGTATAATGGACCGTGTGATTTATTTCCGCAGTGTCTTTTTATATGCTACAATGGCAGTTATTTATGTGAATTCCCCTTACGCTTGAGCAATGGCAGCTTCATCGGAATGCCAAGTCGACCCTTCAACATTGATTTTCATTCCAGGATGGTCTTTTTTGGAAGGGGAACCGGGTGAAAAGCCTAATGTATGCTATTTGGATTGCTATTAGATTGGAATGAAGATTGGTGGAAGAGGAGTGTTCTGATTAGCGGTAAACTGGACCTGGACCAGAAGGTTCAGGGTTCAAATCCCAGCCCCCCCCCCTCTGCCAAGCTGCCACTGGTTTGGGTCCTTGAGCAAGACCCTTAACCCACAAGTGCGTGGATTGTAAGAACTGTATCAATTGTAATTCGCTCTGGATAAGGCGTCTGCTAATGCTGTAAATATGCAATGATGAAGAGCGTGTTCTGATTAACGATCCAGGTGTTTGAAATTTTTTTGGGACCATAGTTTATATTGGTCATTATAAACCATTAAAGCAAAAATAGCTAGAACAAAACTAACACTCATTTAATTTAGAACTATGACTCTGGGCTTGTTCATGCATCATCGTGCAAGGGCTCTTGTAGCTGGATGGATTCCCTGCAGTCACGATTCGCAAATTTGAGTGCTAAAAGGAAAGCTTTTTCCAGGAGAGCTGTGGTGGGTAGTTAGCATCACAAGGGAAACAATAATACGTTTATTGGTGAAATTAGTGGAATGATATTTAGTTTTTTGACAAGGGTAAAAAACAAGAACATTAAACAAACGTACATGGTTTCCAGCAGAGAGACTGATCAGTGCTAAATCCACAGCGCAGTGTGGGTGTAGACGTTATACAAATAAACCACACAGCAGCACATCAGTGTGGCAATGTTGAGCTTCCCATGGACCAGTAAAATTACCATTCCTTCTTCCCAACGTTCCCAGTACTGAAATTTTTTGTGCATTTCAGAGTACTTCTTTCATCACTGTGGCAGTAATTCTGAGACCAAAGGTGAGTCCTACAGCGCCTGATTGAGAACCATGGGCTGATTTTGCTTCGTTCTCGCCAATCGCCTGTCCAAAACCGGCAGAGATGGTCATACACCTGTCCGATAAGGAAACCGTAGCAGAGAATGGGGGACGCAGTGCGGCAGGTGAGTCTGTCCTTTGGGTTCTCAGTTTCAGACCCCGTCAAAAGCCATACTGTATAAGGCATTATATGCATTAACGGAGTTGTATTGTACAAATCCATCATAAGTTGGTGCATCATGAACTTGGAAGTTTAAAGAGTGTTTGGTGTGTCATAGCAGAGACGAGCCTGAAGTTGGCTGCTTATTTGAATTTTCCAGTCCACCTTAAATGAGTACAGTGAAATTATGGCTCCTGTAGATGGAGATTCCACCTCATGTTTAAAAAACTTACAGTAACCTACAGATGGTCAGAATCATTAACACAAAGCTTAATTTATGATAAATTGTTACTGTGTTGCCTGAGTCCGTATGGGTCTCCTCTGGGTACTCCAGTTTGTGCGCACGTTCCAGTAATGTAATGGGTCAGTTGGTATCTCTAAAGTGTTGCAATAGACTGATGCCCTGCCCACTGGTGGTTCCCACGTTGCGTCTTGTGCTGTGGATTATGTCCCAGGTCCTGCAACCCTAAATTGGATTAAGCAAATATGGA
Organism: Ancistrus triradiatus; assembly: GCA_025084515.1. NCBI lineage: Eukaryota > Metazoa > Chordata > Actinopteri > Siluriformes > Loricariidae > Ancistrus > Ancistrus triradiatus. Next base: position 23,379 of record JAJAGP010004485.1, on the reverse strand, counting down.
AAGCGAAGAGTTGATTGACCTGCAAAGTTCTAGCACAATTGGCCACGTATGAGGAAGGGAAGGTCGCATGAGGGTACATTTTTGGCCCATATCAGGCATTGGCAATGCTAACAAAAGAGGCAGAGCTTTACCCGCTCCTCCATGCATGCATGCTGCCCGTAGGAAAAGAAGCTGCCAGCAGCCACAAGATGTTCAGAGGCACTCATTGGCCTACAGCCCATTTCCCTCGATGAAAGGGTTACCCAAAAAAAACCCCAGAAAAGAAACACCGGAATGTGTCTTTTTCCAGTAGATTTGTTTGTGAAAGGTTGAACCCAATGTTATGCTTGCCCTCAAGGTTAATATACCAGCCAAAGTAAGCTTTGTGAATGGACAGCAGTGAGAAGCGCTCCCAGATGACGCCTGCTTCGAGTGGAAACGCAACTCAACAATATTAACGTTCGACTCTGCATACAGACTGTGGAGGGTCATCGCATCCATTAACTAGTAGTTAAGATCTCAACGCATTTCTGATAGTGGCCTTCCATTAAAGCCGATAATAAGTTCTCACCATAATTTGTCTGAAAATGAGAACTGTGATTGCTGTGTTAACTTAACAGATGCTTTGGGATAGGAATTGAAGTGGGGATTTCTGGAGCTGAGGTGACTGTGCCTACCCCAGCCACCGTGCCACCAATTATGCTGATTATATGATCTGTAATGAACCACTGTATTCATTCAGTAAAATGCAAAACGGAAGCTTTTTCTCCCCCCTGGTGAAACCAAATAGCATTAATCATAACCTCTGTGTTCATTTATTTCAGTGTGTTTCTGAAGAACTAGTACTCAAGAATGGGTTTTTCCAAGTCCTATTGTGGTGACATGTTATAATATTGTAACACAGTCCATATTAATACTGAATACCCATTAACAAGTACTACAGTTAGCTTTTTCTTATTTATTTATTGAGTTAGTAAGGTCATGCACTAAGTTTTGACCTAAAATGAACCATCTTCACTTGACTTCCATTTTACCTGGTGAGGGTCGTTGTCCCAGGTTCCTGTTTTGATACGGCTTATCCTGATCAGGGTCAGGGGTAGGGGTGGGGTCGGTTGTGGATTCCAGAGCCTATACAGAAATTCCCTGGCTGCAGGCAAAAGTGCTCAAAGAATAGATACGGTTTGTTGCACAGGGTCCTCTAACCCACCACCCCACCAGCCCAGAGTGGGGGTTCAGATCCAGGAACTGCGGTTTTTCCAACAACTTGCTCTAGCTTTGAGCACAGGGGGTGTCTTCAATGAATTTTAAAGCGTATTTTGTATATTTGCTCGCAATTTCTGGCATACCACCATGCTGACTAAGAGATCTGTGCCCCAGCGGTGAAGTTGAATTTATTGTACACGATATACTGTACATATAGCGTAGCCTACCTTAAACATTAAAACACTTGCATTAAACTATAGTTGGGCAAACGTATAGCTTAACATGCAGCTTATTTCATAATGGTGTTGAATATTTCGTGTAATTTTTTGAATAATGTACTGAAAGTGAAAACCAAAAACGATTATTGCCCCAACCACTTGGCTTTGAACACTCTTGGCTCCATCTCAACCAGCTTCATGTGGAGCCACTCTGTATCATTTCCCACCAGTCTTTGGCAGTGACTCTTAGGCCTTACTCTGTTTTGTTTTGGGGGTAAATATTGTTTATGCACAAGTACATGTTCGTATTTGCTTGATATCCTTACTCGGTACCATATTGTGGCAGGAAAAACGGATGAACAAGGCCACAGAGGTGATGCTTCAGTACGTAGAGAACCTAAAAAGGACTTATGAGAAGGATCACGCGGAGCTGATGGAGTTTAAGAAACTTGCCAACCAGAACTCCAACCGCTCTTACAGTGGCTCAATGGAAACGGGAGGTAATTATGCATGTTAACTTGATTTGCAAAGAAGGAACCAAATGCTGAATGCTTTGATTTTGTGCTCTTCTGGCCTAGATGACGGCGTTCCACGTACATCGAGATCCATGTCTTTGACAATGGGAAAGGTATGGTCTTACAGAAGTTCCCCCAAGTAGATGGGATAGAAATTAGGATAGGCTGTCAAATTGTGTCCGAGTCATCTGGTAGTCATCTGGAGTGTAAATCATTTTGTGTACTTCGTCCTCTTAGGCTTTACCCAGAAGGAGAGTCAGTGTGGCTGTGGTTCCGAAATTTAACCTCTTGAACATCCCTGGTCAAACCCCAGCCACTGCTGGTCCTGTTCCTGGCCCCAGTTCACTTCCTGTATTGGTAAGCTCCATTTTTGTTTCACTTTCTTAATATTACTGTAATACAGGTATGCGCCACTTAACGACCATCAGATCAACGTCCGTTTAACTTTAAGGACGAAGGTCTTAACAATTATAATAAATTGTAGTAGTAAAACAAAATCTAACTACAGATGTTGCAGCTATAAACAGCTGGTCAATTAAAGGTTTAGCATGTGCATTTTTACTGCCATAAAAATTATCATACTTTGATCATTTTGTTTAAATTTGTTTAATTGATTTTCATGAATATTGATTTTATGTGCATAAGAACTACGTTAAGACCTATTCACACTCCCCAAACACCCAAGAGATTTTGCTGTGTCTTCTTCACCTCGTCAATTTAAACAAAGACGAGCACAGATTAGTGCAGGAAGCTCTAGTTTGTTTGCATGACATTTGTCACCATATTCTATAAGCTCTTGTGCTTGCTACTAGTAGGATGAGCTGTTCTGCCTGACAACCGAGCTCTTATTGGTCAGCCTGATTTTTAACACTTCCGAACAACGCAGAAATTAGAACAGGCTACAGTTAAAAATTTTACGCAGTGCTGCAGTCCATCAGTTTCTGATTCGGTGTGAAGGATGGCGTTGTGTTCTTTTTCAAAACTTGACGTGCGTTAAGTAATATTGAAAAGTTTGCCCTGCTGGCTTTATCTACATATACCTAGAAGTGCTTAGCACCAGTCATTTGACCACTGTGACGTCCTACTAGTAGCGCCGTTCTGGGTTTAAAATGTGATATATTCCCTTGCCTATTCTGAACATTAGTGTTCCTTCAAGTGGACTCATTCCCTCTTGGTTGTGTGCAGCCAGTGATGTGTTTGTTCATGTTTATATTTTGGTTCTACAGTGTGTGTTAATGTGTGCTTGTAACTGAAGAACCATGGTAATGTGTATTCTGGAGGGAGTGATGTGTGGAACAGTTTAGACTTCGGATGTGGTGTAGATGGTAGCGTTCTACTTGTGTTTTCAGGGACATCTCTGATGCGTTTACATATCGTTTGCATCCAGTTTTCTTGTGAAATTACCCTTTATATTTACATTATAGTAGCAAAAAGACTGACTATGGTAATGGCTAATCAACAACCCATTTCACAGAATGTAATGTGGTTGCGTTTCGGTCTAGGTGTAGTCTGACTGAAGATGCATCATCACATTAGGTTGTACTCCCATCGTGCTGCTACATCAACACATACAAACCTGGTTATTTGTCACAATGCTGATGTTTGAATAACTTGGAGATCTTGCTGTTTTATCTTCATCTGTTGTTTAGTGTGAGGCAAACAGCCTGAGGAACGACACTGCTTCAGACCCAGCACAGCAAACTCCAGGGGAAAAGTGAGTAACTAAATGCATTTAAAAAAACAACAACAGAGAAATGTGACATTTCAAAACAAGGCTGGGTCATTTAATGTTTTTGTTTTTTTTTTCTTTTCTTTTTTTCTCCCCCAAACAAGATTCCTTTATCAAGACACATGCAGTGCTGCAGGATATTTTGTTTGCTTGTTTCACCCCCAGGAGGCCCCAATCAGAGAGCTAATCATTCAGAACAGGAAAGACCACATAGAGCACAGTCCAAGTTTTTATCAGCCTTGGGAGGATTTGAGCGTTGAGATCGCGCACAATGTGGAAGCTAGTCTGGTATCCATGTGTACTACCCTGCCCGGCCAAAAAAAGGTCACCACCAGGGTTTAACTAAGCAAATGGTCAAAAAAAAAGAGCCTCCCATCAGATGATGGGACTGCATTGGTGATTTTCAGCTGGCAACAAGTTCTTTAACCCTCACTGATGCAGTGAGGAGCTTCTCATCTGTTAAGCAACCATGTCGAAAGACACATCCTGTGGTTGTGGAAAAGATGTTCATCTGTTTCAGAAGGGTACAATTGTGAAAGAGTGGTTCAGGAAGCATGAGCCATCATTTTCACACATGGATTGGCCACCAGAGTCCAGACCTGAACCCCATTGAGAATCTTTGGGATGTGCTGGAGAAGACTTTGCGTAGTGGAACAAATCTCCCATCATCAATACAAGATCTTGGGGAAAAATCAATGCAACTCTGGGCAGAACTAAATATTAAGACATTGCAGAAGCAGTTCTGTCCAGGGTTGCATTCATTTTTCCCCAGAATCTTGTATTGATGATGGAAGACTTGGACCACTGCACGAATAGTGCTGGAGTTTGCTCAGAAAAGGTCCAACACCATCGGGTTTTATATGCTACTCTGAAATTTAATCTAAATATTTGGGCTAAAGAGTTTGACAGTGGCCAGGCACTGGGCTCAGTGCTCACTCTTGTTAATGAGGTGAGACTAAAAGACCCCTCATGCCCAACTATCAAGCTTCATCTGCAAGGGAGTAACATCTGAGGCCCAGAGACAGTTTTTACTACTCTTTGCGTACAACTTTCGTCTTCACCATTTGTTGTTCAGACATTTAGCTTCGGAACTAATGTCGCAGAGCGTAATGACCTGCCTAATGATGCATGTTTACGGCTCCGCTGCTAACTGTCCTTTCCTATCTGAAAACAATACAGTGGAAAAGTGCTGCTGGAGCAGGAAGGTGAAGCAGCCACCCCATCCAAAGTTTCCTGTAATCCAGAGGAGATCAGTGCAGAGATCAAGGCCAAGATTGAGGAGGAAGCCTACAATAAAGGGTAACACCTAGATTATCTTTTATGTAATCTGTACAGGACGATGCTTTATGCGAGGCCTAACCTTGTATGAACCTAGTCAATGTTTGTCCAATTAGAAACTTTTCATAAGGGTGTTAACTTTACTAATAATAATTCTTATAATTGGGATCAAGTCAAACTTGAGAACAATTGTTTTGCATGTATTGGCTGCTATGAATTTGAAGACTGATTTAAAATCTTTGATCTGGCTTCTAACTGGCTCAATGAATGTTTGATTGGAATGGTTGTTGATCAGACATTACCATAATGAGTCTTTTTAGGCTATGGTAATGTACATGTAATGTGTTTCCTCCCTCAAATACAGCCAAGGGTGGAGAACTGGCCTTCGTGGTGGTGGGCTAGTATATTAGAATGGTGTACAACCTGTGCACTAACATGCAATACTTGACATTGTGTACGTGTGCAGGTTTCAGGAAGCTATGAAGAGATTTAAGGACCTTCAGGACGTCAAAGAGAATGAAGAGAAAGCAGAAGACAATCTGAACGAGTCAGACGAGGCAACTGGAGAAGATCTGGAAAAGGAGAACAAGCCAACCAGGTAACTGGATGTCAACTGACAGTTCCAGATCTACAATGGAACCTTGGAATTCGAACTTAATTAGTTCCAGAAGGCCATTTGAATCCGTTCCGACCCCCAAATGATTGCGGTTGATGAAGCGATTGGTGCATTATCGCCACCAACTGGACTGGATTACGTGCATCGTGGTTGGAAGATCATGTACAAAGTCGGTCTTTTTGTTCAAACCGTTTGAAGTCTGAATCGAATTCCAAGTTTCACCTGTAGTAAAAATGATGAATGTAGTGAAAGTGGTGGCCTAGTGGTTAAGGTACTGGACTATGGACCAGAAGGTCCAAGGTTCAAAACCCAGCTCTGTCAGGCTGCCACTGTTGGGTACTTGAGCAAGACCCTTAGCCCTTAGGATTGTAAGACTGTATCAATTGTAAGTCTCTCTGGCTAAGGGCGTCTGCTAAATGACGTAAATGATTCTTAGAAGAATAAATGCTGTTGTAGCAATGGGGATAAACACCACAGCAATACTTTTGGTAATTTTGGGTTGTTCAAACTTTGTGATATACTGTAATATTCCGATGTTGATCACTGATCCCTGTCTTCTTCAATACAGTAGGTTTGAAGGAGCACTTGAAGTCCTGGACCGGCTATGTCCGAAGATTTTCAAGAGGAACTGGACTCTATGGATTATTCTCTCTGTGTTTCTAGCACTGTTCATTTTGGTCAATCTCATAAACTTCTTCAGCAACCTCTACAGCGACCACACAGACACATCGGCGGCAAAATCCAACGTTCCCAACAAGAAGTTTTTAGGACTGCGCGTAGGATCGAAGAATCCCAGCAGACCCGAGTAACACCACAACCTGCACGTCTGCCTACAAAGACAATCCAACTGGGCTTGCTTGGCATGGAGATCACTTGTATTTGAATTTAAACAAGGTCCAAATGTCCTTGAAAGCTGATATATTATAGTTGCATTTCACCTAGAGGGAATAAGCAGTTTTTAAGGCTAATGTTGCATTTCGACAGCTACACATGACCTTACCACTCTGTTCTAGTTCTCAGGTTTTATGAGATGAAGCATTGAAAGTGAGCACACTATTTAAGAGCTTTAACCTTCAGTATATTTGCCATTGTCTCCGTTGTTGATTTGATCTGACATTCCGAGGTAGCCCCTTAACGTGCAATATTCTATCAACGCATGAATGATTTCGGTTTTCCAAAATCGAAAGATCCCTTCCGATTTGACGCGTTGGATCGTCTCCTCTGAGCACGATGGTGTGAAAAGAATGTTAGCGAGCACGTTTTTCCTAGCACAAGAGGCTTCTATTTTCCTTTTAGATATTTGCACGTGTGTTTGTTGATGTGCCACTCCACCTTAAAATAAAGGTGCCTTAAAGTAGCTGCTCCAGTCAGTTATGGAGTTAATTTTCTTTTAAGCCTATTGGCTGAAATTGCAAAAATGTGGCTTTCCAGCAGACCTTCCACTGTTCTAATAAAAGGCCTTTATATTATTAACTATGGACATGGTAATAAGCCTGTACAATGGTGTAACATGAGGAGGAAATCAGCTATGTGCTTTTCATATAGGGGCATGTGTATGGGGTACGTCCTATGAAATATATTACAAGCCTGACGTGCAAAACCAATTAACCAAAAAAAAAAAAAAGAAACCCAGCAAATCAAGAGACACAACAGCTCATTTTGAAAATGCGAAAGCAAATCCAGAAACCCAGCAAATGTGAAAACGCAAGGAATCCAGAAATGCAATGATATTCAGAAATGAACAGCAAATCTGAAAACACAAGGGCAAATCCAGAAACACAACAGCTAATTTGATAATATAGCAGCAAAATCCGAAAATTACAGCAAATACAGAAACACAACAGCAAACGAAGATGCACAAAAAAAAATCCGAAAACACAAAAGGAATCCAGAAGTGTGACAACGAATCTGAAAACAAAACAGCAAATCCAGCAATGACTGCAAGTTTAACGTTTACTAGCAAATTCAGAAACACGAGAGCAACACTATAAAGCCAGACAAAACCCTGAAAACGCACCTAAAAGAAGCTTCACTGAGTACCTACTGTTTGCTGTTGAGTTATTGGATTTGCTGTTGTGCTTTTATTTTTTATTTTTTCTTCTCCCCATGACCATGGGATACGTTTTATGGTGTGATTGTTTAAGAAATGAGAAGCTGCTCATTGTCAGTTAGGTTTAAACACATTATCATTTGGAACATATTCATTAGTTGGTCACCACTGCACTAAGCCAATCAAAATCTCTAAAGTGTTTGCTTATTTGAACCAAACTGGATTCAAACTTTTTTGGGGGGGTCAAGGTACACAGTGGTAACAGAATATTATGATCACCACTTGTTTCTACAGTCATTGTTCATTATATCAGCCTCTGTTTACCATATAGAAGCGCTTTGTAGTTCTTCAGCTACAGTCGGTAGTCCTTCGTTTCTTTGCATTATTTAATGGTCAGGCGCCCTGAGGAAGTAGTATTTGGGTGGTGGATCATTTTCAGCACTATAGTGCTAACTGCGTGTGTTTACATGAACTTAATAATCCGATAACTGCAGAAAAACAGACTTTGTCAGTAATTCGATCAAGGAGTAAACACACTGAAGTAATCAGATAATGGGAACCTAGGGTTTATATGGTTTGGGCAATAATTCGATTTCTACTTTATAGTCTCTCAGAAAGGTATGATAAAGTTGTTTTTTTAATATTAAATAATGACATTCTTCATTTTCTTGAGTGTATATACTGCGTTTTTCTCCACTAAGCGTTTGATAGCCGTTTAGCGAGTGTGGCGTTAAATTCCAGGGTTGCCAGATCCCACCATAGAATTCCCCACCTGATCTACGTAAACGAGCCCAAAAGAGAAACCTCTAAGAATAAGTGGACATGGCCGCTCTGACATCGGGAAACGGGTATTAGTCCTGAGATTACTGGGGTAAAATCATGTTCTCTATCGGAGTACTTTAATCTGATTTTCTAGAGCAGAGTATGCTGTCTACATAACCACTTTGAATAATTGAATAATGCAGAAAAACGATTATGATCGGATTATTAATTTCATCTAAACGCACCCACTGCTGAAGAGGACTAACACAAACTGCAGCAACAAACAAGCTACTGACTTTGACTTTACATCTACAAGGTGGACCTACCAGGTAGGATTGTCTAATGGAGCGCACAGCGAGTAAACCCAGTGTTTAAGAACTCCAGCAGCACTGCTGTGTCTGATCCACTCATACCAGCACCATTCAAATAGTACCTGATCTTGAGGTCCTGACCATTAAAGAACAGGGTGGAGGAGGCTAACCAAATATGCAGAGAAACAGATGGACTACAGTTTGTAATTACAGAACTACAAAGTGGTAAACAGATGATGCTATTTTGGACAGTGAGTGTAGAAAAAGGGGTGGTCATAATATTCTGATATGACTGTACATATGCATACGTTATCTATGTATTTTCCGAGAACTTTTTTCAGTTCTGCAGACGTTTGACTTCCCCAGTATGTCTTTTGAGATGATATTATGCAAACCTCAGCTGGGAAAAAAATCCATTCAATAGAATAGCTGCTGACTCACTGATCCTCGCTCATTTTTTCCTGTGCTCCTGCGTCATTTCCCTTTACCAGTGTGACCATGTAGTGCGTGAAGGTTTGTCGCTTGGATTCTGGACAGGCTGTAGGATCGCAGGAAGCCAGAGGAACATTTACTTCGTGTTCTCTACTGCATCATTTAAAAAAATATGGTAGCTAATCAAGCATCTGAGATAAAAAAAAAAGATGAACATCCCTGGGGAAGCACTTCAAAATACTTGCATACAGACACTCCCAAGGAGCCACAAATGAGACCCTTTGATTGCCTTAGATAGTGGTGGCTAAGTGGTTAATCCTGTAGACTAGTAACAAGAGGGTCACTGGTTCAAATCCCAACCCTTTCCATCTGCCACCGTTAGGATCTTCAGAAAAGGCTTCAACTTTTAATAATTATGAGTCACTATAAAAAGAGACATTGCTAAATGCTGTAAATATAAACTGCCACATTTACACCAGCGTCCCTTGATGGCCACGTTTGCCCCGGATCTCTCGTGGCGCACTACTTCTGACCTCATGGGTGTCTTACAGCTTGCCAGACAACTTAAATAGAAATATTTTCATCAGATATTCAGTTTTGTTTAGATTTTGATGTCAAAGCAGGGCCTGTTATCAGTTTTTATCATTCATCATCATGGGATGGACCTTTTAGAACTCGCGTTCCCTCCTGACCTCATCAGAGATGCAAGTCCACCTCCTGTTTCCTCTTTCCCCCGGCAAACTGGCTCTTCCACTGTCCGAGGGCATTTAAGAAATAACCGCCCCTTCGTTCTCCCCCTGCACCCCAGGGGAGATGGACACTATAATTCTTGGCACTCGGACACATCGGCTCATGTTCCACCTCGGAGCGCTCAGAGACGAGGATCACATTCATCCATCATGGCAAAATTAGGGATGCTGTTGCTGCTACTGGCTCAGTTGGTCACATCTGCTCTGCTAATTGATATCAGAAAAATCGAAGGTAAGGACAATAATTGTGGTTTGAATCATTTGCTGTGAGTGCTTGTGTTTCAGTATGAACGATGTACTCAAGGATATAGTAAGTAATAGTATAGTGCTTAATTCAGATTCCACTGTGTTCCTCTCTGGGAGCAGTTTATCCACAGTATGGCAGCATCTATGGGGTATTCCAAGTGTCACACTCGGGCGCCTATGCCTTCAATGCATCCAGCGCGAGAGAAGCGTGTGAGCTATTGGGTGTGTCCATAGCAGACAAGGCGCAGGTGTATTATGCTCTCAGACACGGCTTCGAAACATGCAAGTATGTTCTGCACTGATTCAGTACACACACTGCATGCATGATCTGATCTGTGAAATGTGTTCAGTAGTCACGTCTTTCTTTCAGGTTTGGATGGATAGATGAACAAGTTGCTGTTATCCCTCGAATTCAAGCCAATGCGAAATGTGGGAAAGGACAAGTTGGGTTGACCGTGTGGCGTGCTTCGCTCACCGAGAAGTTCGCTGCCTTCTGTTTCAATTTAACAGGTAGGCAATAGGATTGTAGAAAAAGTCAGGATAATGTGTAGTTTTGTATGGCAATAATCCTACTGTGAGGGCTGTTAAAGGAGCTTGGGAAGAATCAAACATGTAGGTTTTTACTCGCCCACAAAGTTGATAAAGATGTGTAAAGGTGAATATTTCCAAAAATGACTAATTAACCACATGAGCGTCAAGAAAACGTTTGGATTATAATCAAGCCCTTTCAACACTGGGTGTGGACGGAGCACAGATCCCTTTAATAGTAAAAGGGATTCAACCTGTCCAAAGTTTCATCTAGCTTAAGCGTGTACTCAAACTTTCCATTCCAAACCATGTACAAACCAATGAACAGGCTCTATGGAGATGAGACTTGATTACAGAACCCATCAGAGCTCAAATAATAAGGTTCTACATGCATAGAGGGTGCATTTCACACATTGATAAATCAGGGTTTTCTGAAAGTGCTACATATGAATGTCACATGACTCTATATAAGAGATTCTCTCTACACTAACATGTATTGAGTGCTGTAATCAAAACATCTACGTCTTCTCTTAGTCCTGTGGTCACTGCTGGTTTTGAAATATAAAAATGTCCAATCTGTTTGCTTACTAAGAATGACACTTGGCCAGACAGGTAAGAAAAAGTGCTCTGGACTAGTGTATGTTATGCAAATGTTTGTTCTGCTAATTTTCCAAATGTTACAGTTCAACACATCCACTGCAAGGAACAAACCTAATTATCACACACTGCTTCAAATGTTTATGCAAGACTTATATTGAAAAACATTAAAAGAAAACCTTCAACATACTTTCAGATAATACACTAGTGTTTTTGCAAGTCCCAAAAGTTCGTAGTGGTGCATGTGCAGAAATGTCATACGAAATGTCAGTTCATTCCATGCAGAGGTTAACTTTTACATTTACAGCATTTAGCAGACACCCTTAACCAGAGTGACTTACAATTGGTACAGTCTTACAATCCAAGCAATTGTGGCTTAAGGGTCTTGCTCAAGGACCCAACAGTGGCAGCTTGGCAGAAGTGGGATTTGAACCCTGGACCTTCTGGTCCATAGTCCAGTACCTTACCTGCTAGGCTACCACAGTCCCAGAACATCGACTCAACAATGTAAACCAGCATGTCTGCTACTAAGAAATTCCAAACTAGTAGTCGTAATGGGCAAAGGGACTGAAGATGCTGCTCAAGGCAAACAAACATCCAAAGCTAAATATGGTTAACAATAAGTACTACTTATGTTACAGCTCTAAGTTCTGATTCTCTTTATATAGCACTTTTAACAATCGACATTGTCGCAAAGCAGCTTTACAAAAACCCGTGTCCTGTACTACATGCATTTTTTGCCACTAATGGAACATCTTATTAGTGGATGAATAATTTATGGCTACCAGAAGGAAAATAATAGCTCACAGGAAAGGGCTGCTGCTGCTGCTGCTTAATTTAGCATGTTGCTATAGTTTGATCAGGATCTGAACACATCAGCTGAAATTTCAATAGCACTAACATTCAAGCGTGTAAAGAATTACACGCTTAAAATGAATATCTGGAATAAAATGCATTGACCGATTTGAACCTGGAAGTAAATTACACAACCGTACACACGGAACACACTGGAAATTTGAAAGTCAAATGGAAGCTTGTCTGATATGTAAATCAAAAAGCAGATGAAACAGAAGCATGACCTGCAGTCTGCTCAGCTCTCTAGCCCCGTAATGGCTTAGTGTTTGCATAGTAGTATTTGAAAGAGGCTTGATGTTCATGGTCGCCATTTTTTATGTTTCACAAAATGTGCACGTCATGAAAATATGAATCTAAGAACAAAACTCAGTAGTGGATGAAATCAACTAAAATAATTAATTCATTGTTTTTCTAGAGCTGCTTAATCTGTGCCCATCACAGGGCACATGCATGTACACACTCACAATTGGACACTTTAAAGACACTAGATGTAGTAACACATCTTTGGAATTGGAAGATAAGTGGAGAACATACAAACTCAGGCAGTGGCCAGGACTCGAACATGGAGCTACTGGAGCTGACAGCGACAGCGCTCCACCCAAAATCCTCAACTGACCATCCTAATAATCGACTACTGTGTCACCCTACTGACAATCAGCCAAGTCATGCTTGGTGTAAAACGTTTGCTTTTCTTTTCCGCTGGAGCGTCGACACATGAGGCTAACAAGTATTGAATATCTGTAGCAAAATCTTCTTGGCTTAGCCTTGTAGTTTCAATGCAAAAACTTAAAGACCTAAGCAGTTATCTTTTTTACTGAACTGTTCCTTTAAAGCTGGTACACTCAAAGTCTAAGGCAAGTGGTACTGAACTTTCTTCCAGTGTCTCTCTTGGCATTAAACCAGAACAGGGTGTAGCGCTGCTGGAGGAAATGGGAAAGTCTGAGTGTGAAATCGTTCCAAACTGATTTCCGCTGACATTTATGGATAAAATCATGTGGAAGGAAACTGCTGGCTCTTCACCAGTGGTGCCAAAGATGTATCTTATGTAACACAGATTCAATGATTCCCACCCGCAGATTTTGAAGCACAGATCCAAGTGACTTCACAAGCGCCTCAAACTGCAACTGGGTTGCCCATTGCACGGACCTCTATATCAGCCGCTGTTGGAACAAAACTGTCTAATCACTCAGCCTCATCTGATTCTCAGTCTGATCTCTGGCCCACTGCATCCAGTCCTTCCCAATCTCTGAACCACGCAGAAGAAATTGGAGAGGCGCAGGCCTATAACAGTAAAAGCTCTGGCATTGGAGGTGGGTGCTTCATATTACACCCAACGATGCATCTTGTTAATTAGGTTTATAAACTGTACAAAGCCCTAAACCTGTCTCGTCTGGTTTGTAGTTGGTGCAATCGTTTCCGTAACAACCATCTTTGCATTCCTGCTGTTCATCGTGGCTGCTGTCTGGTATTTTAAAATGTAAGCAATGTCTTGAGAAGTGACATTCACTCTAGGTATTAAACATTATTTGTACTCCATAAGTGAAGCCTTATATCTGATCCACTTGCTTTTCTCACTGTAGGAACAGGTCCTGTGGGGGCCAATGGAATGGCAAACCTCAGAAGGAATACATAGAGACTGAGCTACGTGGAAATGATTTGAAGGTCACTCAGGCTGATGTGGAAAACCACAACACGGAAACCGCAACCAATGTCGGTGTGACTATCAACCCGGAAAATGAGAGCGAAACAGAATCTTAACCCGCCCATACAGATCATTACTGAGCTCAGCCGCTGCGTGTATATATCGAAAGGCATTTTGCTGATGTGTCTGATGTATTTATTTCCCAGTTGAGCAAACATTTAAGGTTGATCCACTTCACAAAAAATGTGTCTGTGATGTGTACATGAAGCATTTAAATTTTTTATATTTGATCTAACTCTTTTTGTAATAAAGCCATGTTTATAAACGTGTGTTTTCTTTATCTTGCCATCAGAAGTATGACTTGACAAATAGTCAAGGACACAATTTATATAGGTTATACACCGATCAGTAGTGTTGGAGTCTCAAGACCATAAAGGAGCGATCTCATTCTCGGTCTCGACCTCATTTGGACTTATCTTGGTCTCAGGGTAAGGTGGACTCGGAAAATAAAATCTGCACTCAGATTGGCTAAGAGGGAAAACAAGTTACTGCTCTTCTCATTCAGTATCCAATCAATGAACACCTTTTATTTTTATTCGTCTGACGATAACATTGCAAGTCTGCAATTTCACCTTCTCGCTTTACTTGGTGTAGATTAGGATAGATTAGATTGAAATGTTAGTATATTTTCACATTTACTACTAAAAATGGATAGAATTACATGTTGGCTAAATTCAGTTGACTTTGTGGTGACTTCTGATTAAGCTTGAGAGAAGGCAAAGAGAATCATCACCATCATTTGCTCCCAAAGGTTTCAATGCCATAGTTTAAGGCAAGTATAATAATAATTTTAGGCGATATATTATTTAATGTTACATTTTACAAAATTGCCTACATGATGAAATATTATTTATTCATATACATGATGCATAATGAATGATAGTGAATGTCAAGTGAATTCCAAAGTAATGTTTCCCATTTTCTTCGTTTTATTCTTGTATGATGAATAGAAAATCTTTGGTCTCGTTCTTTACTCAGGCTCAGCTGCTAAAAGTCTTGGCTTTGACTTGGACTCTTGTGTCCCAGACTTTGTCTTGACTACGTAGTCACTATGACTACTGATCTGTCCATCTGGTCCGTAAAAATGTTTAGATAGGCATTACACATCAAATGTACTTCCACATGAATGCCCAGAGCCAGAGTTTCCCCATAAAGCATAAAACAGGGCATCTTACTCCCTCCACCAGTTCGTCTTCTTCCCACGGTGCACTCTTGTAAAATCACTTCCACAAGTAAATGGTGGACATGTACCAAACAGTCCAAATGACAAAAGAAAACAGGACTCTCCATACCAGACAACCCTCTCCATTTTCACCATGTCCAGTTCTGACACTCAAGTGCTCATTGTAGGCACTTTAGTCAGTGGAAAGGTATTGGAATGGTTAGTACGCTAAGCAGTATGTGACTACACACCTCCATACTTTGCAGGGGGTGCTGCACTGTTGTGAATTTGCAGAAATGTCATATTTAATTTTACGTCCTTAAAGAGGTTGTGATTTCCTTAGAAAACCAATAAAATGTTTACAAATTTGACCAAGGGTGAACAAACCTTTGCATTTAATACATTGCTTGTAAGCCATGTTGTTTGGAAGCCACCCAGGTGCTTGTCCAGTCTTTTGTTATATCAAAACTAGATTAGTGTAATGCTCTTCTGGCTGGTCTTCCAATGGGTACAATCAGACCCCTGCAACTGATTCAAAATGCAGCAGCTCGTCTGGTTTTCTCATGTCACCCCACTGCTGCGTTCTCTTCACTAGCTCCCTGTAGATTCAAAACCCTGACACTTGCCTACAAAAGCCAAAAATGGAACAGCACTATCTTACCTAAAGGCTCTAATCAAACCACGCTCCGTACCTCGTAACCTCCGAGATACGAGCTTGGCTCAACTGGACCCTCCATTCAAGGTTAAAGGAAGACGAGAATCAAGACTGTCCTGGCACCCGGGTGGTGGAATGAACTTCCACTGGATGTCCAAATGGCTGAGTCTCTTGCTGTCTTCAAGTGTCGACTAAAAACGCACCTCTTCATTAAGCCCTTAATTGAAGACTGAAAATACAAATGCATATTTTTCAAAATACGCATGTTTATTTGTACTAGCGTGAGGTTATGTCTACTAAGAAGAACGTATGCTAAATGCTGTAAATGTAAGCCTGGATGAAGGAGCTAGGAATCATAATGGACACAAGGTGGCAAAATTAAATAACCACAATTCACCCAGCGTTCAGAATAAGTTTACTTTGTGAAAGGAACTGTAAAGTTAACACACACACCTCAACGGTTGCGTTCTTGATTTCTGTTGGGCAGTCCGGTGCGGTTTAATAAACAAGATGTGAATGACTAGCGCCATCTAGCTATCCATAGCGTACTTAGCAGCTCTTTAGATTGTGGTTACTACCTTCCTAAATGTGGTTTTCAACAGAAATGTTTTCCATGTGTGAACATGGAAAAGGTCTGAGGATGTCACTTTTTTGGCCAAAGTTTAAAATTTTCACAATCCGCGGGCCTTGTTGGCGTTTTTGGATGAAATTTTGGACGCTATCAGATCTTCATATTTGCACCTAGCATCTTAGGAGCAAGAGTAAAGCATCAGTATTGTGACTCTTATTCTCCAAATTTGACATATGGCCGTCCAGTATTCAATGTTGACCCATTTATTTTCTTCAAAATTCAAATCATCATATCTCAGGCTGGGAGCATGATAGAACGATCAAATTTACGCTTCCTGCAGCTACCTAGCCTCACAAATCGGCTGTGTGAATATGAAAAATATCTAAAAGAGGTGACTTTTCTGGCCAAAAATAACATTTTTCATAATCCCTGGATTATGAAAAATGTTATTTTTGGCCAAAAATTTTTTCATAATTTCATAATTTTGGTGTTTTTGGTTGAAATTTTGGACACCCTCAAGTCTTCTTCATACAGAAGCAAGAGTAAAGCATCAGTAGAGTATTGTGACTCTATCACTCTCTAAGTATGAAATATGACATTCCCGTTTTCAATGTCGAGCGATTTATTTTCTTCAAAATTCAAATCATCATATCTCAGGATTTGAGCGTGATAGAACGATTAAATTTAAGTAGACATTAGGGATCTGATGCCGTGCAAAATGCGAGACACTTGTTCATTCACAATTACAGAATGATATTCTTGATAACTGATATATCAGTCTAGCCACACTTAGCATAGCTTGCTAAGATACTGCGTTCCATTCTCACCACCAAGCAGAATTATGGCTAAGCAGAACAGGAAGTCTATATTTTTTATAATCAGTGGCAACATCCAAGACTCACAGGCTTCATACACATATAATTAAATGATTGAAACATATATGGTAACCAAAGTGACAAACCACACTTGTTTTAGGTCTATTATGGATGCGTTTACCAGTGCAATACCATATGCAAATGTTTTTTTTACCTTATTTGCCAAGTTTTTCATGGAAAACAATACATCTTGCAGGTAGAGACAAAGTAAATAAGTTTTATACCATTTCCTGGTCCCTGCTTTATGTTACATCCAGTTTTATCCTTGTCAAGATCACAGTGAAGGGTCTGAAGACTAATCTGTAAGGCAGCCGTACACCACAGACAAGGCTCCATTCCATCGCAGGGTTCCAACGCTCCATCTGACCTTCACGTTCACCTTCAAATCCCACCTAAGATTTGAACCCAAGCCCCAGGAACTGCTGGCTCCAACAAGCCACCAGAGCCACTACATTTATATAATAATAATGATAATAATAATAAATACTTGTCTTTCAGTATTTCAGTGTAAAAATTTTTTAAAGGGAATAATTGTTTAAACATATTTCATATTTCAGATAAACATATTTCTTTCCTTACCTGACTACTATGTGGGATCACTAGAAACACTCAAAAATGTGATGTAAAGGCTTTACGTCCAACAAAATTTATTAACCACTATAACAATATAAAGAAACATCTCCTTTCGTTTTTAGATATTATTAAAGCATATACTCTCTTACATATCTTAGTATACAGTATGTGCAACATTTCTGACCAGTTACTACTTGCATGGGAAAAAGAAGGCCACTAGATGCAGCAGCTTTTAGAGTGTTGAATAAATATCTAGCACATTCTAGCATATTTTCTAATGTTTACACCGCAGTGCTATGGCCTTTGGCTGGGAATCTACCACATTTGCTGTTCTAGCAACAGTTGGATGGGCTAATCCCATCGAACAGGCCTTTAAACGCTCTGTGAGAATGCAACACGTACAAATTCCACATTCAGCATAATCTCCAGTCACTATCGCACTCCAAACCTCTTCTACTGATCACATACTGTCACATATCACAGGATGGAGGCACTGCCTGTCCCTGACTCGCCGGATCTCCTCGAGGATGTGTTGCTCAGCACAAAATCACAGGCTACAGTACAGACGCATGCACAGGCATGTGCTTTCTCATGGAAGACTTACAGTGAGTGCGTTTACACGTACAGAATAATCAGATGAATGCAAGAAACCCAATCAGAATCACATCAGTAATCTGATCGTGTGAAACCTAGGAGTCGGTCAGGAATCGGATTTCTTAGAGAGGTAGTATGGCTGCCTGTGGTGAAGCGGATACACTCCTGAGGTGACTTTTTAAATCAACTGATTTATCGGCCGGGTATCACTGATAAACAATTTTAGTTTACTGTTTTAAAGTGCGATAGGTATGTCTAATTGGAAGCATCTAATACCTGTAATCATTAACCTGCTAACCAGAGAAAGTTTAGGTAACTTATTAACAAGAGGGAAGTGGAAGTTGAAGGTAGAGACAAAATGTGCATCTACATTTTCTATGCTGATTGCTCTGTGTAGAACTTCGCTTTGCAAGATAATAGGAGACTGACGGGGAACAAATCCCAAACAGAAAGGATAAGAAGAACTAGGACATGATTGTAGAACATATTATATATATCTATATACACAACAGGTATACATATGTAGGGGCATACATACAGGGGGGGGTGGTGCTTGAAAGTTTTGTGAACCCTTTAGAATTTCTGCATATGATCTAAACCATCCAGATTTTCCTAAAAGTAGATAAAGAGAACCCAGTTAAACAAATGAGACAAAAATATTATACTTGGTTCACTTAGTTATTGAGAAAAATGATTCAATATTACACATTAGTGAGTGGCAAAAGTGTCTGAACCTTTGCTTTCAGTATCTGATGAGACCCCCCTGTGCAGCAATAAACTGCAACTAAACGTTTCCTGTAGCTGTGATCAGTCCTGCACACCGGTCTTTAGCAAACTGCAGACGAGCAGGCAATGTTCTTTTTGGAGAGCAGTGTGGCTTTCTCCTTGCAAGCCCTGCCATGCACCATTGTTGTTCAGTGTTTTGTTCTTCTGATGGTGGACTCATGAACATTAACATTAGCCAATGTGAGAGAGGCCTTCAGTTGCTTAGAGTTACCGTGGGGTCCTTTGTGACCTCACCAACTATTACAGGCCCTTGCTTCTTGAGTGATTCTTTGTTGGTCGACCACTCCTGGGGAGGGTACAATGGTCTTAAATTTCCTCCATTTGTACACAAATCTGTCTGACTGTGGATGGTGGAGTCCAAACTCCTTTAGAGATGGGTTTGTAACCTTTTCCAGCCTGATGAGCATCAACACTCTCTTTCTGAGCTCCTCAGAAATCTCCTTTGTCGGGCCATGATACACTCTTCCACAACATGTGTTGTGAAGAGCAGGACTTTGATAGATCCCTGTTCTTTAAATAAAACAGGGTGCCCACTCCACACTGATTGGCACTCCCATTGATTGAAAAACACCTGACTCTAATTTCACCTTCAATTAACTGCTAGTCCTAGAGGTTCACATACTTTTGGCACTTGCTAATATGTAATATTGGATCAATTTTCCTCATAATAAATAAATGACAAAGTATAACACTTTTCTCTCATTTGTGTAAACTGGGTTTCTCTTTATCTACTTTTAGGACTTGTGTGAAAATCTGGATGATGTTTTAGGTCCATATTTATGAAGAAATATAGAAATTCTAAAGGGTTTCCCAAACTTTCAAGCACCCACTGTAATTATAATATATATATATATATATATATATATCTATATATATATCTATATATATATATATATATATATATATATATATATATATATATATATATATATATAAACACACACACACACACACACACACACGCACTTGCATACAAATTATATGATGTACATGTATATTATATCAGTCTACAGCTACTGTCCCAGTGATAAAATGTGCCGAAACTGCGCTCACCTCAATTGCTATAAAGTTTCACTTCGTTTTCACTAGTTTAATGTCTTTACATTTCAATTATTTAACTTATTTAATGTATTTATTGATTATTTTTCTGCATTACATTCATTTGCTTTAGTCATACTTTTAATCATTAATTACATACAATTATAGGTGTAAAAAAACAATCATTTGGTGGTCAGGAACAGATTGACCCTATTTACGCTTCTGACTTCGTACAAATAGAAGTTCAAACGACCTTCTGGAACCAAGAAAGTAGAACGCGTACTGAACATGCAGGAACTGAGTAGGGAATCCTTCCTAGGAAATGATAGCTATTAATCCGAGTATTTGTTAACCAAACCATTTAGCAGAACAAGGTATAGCAATGTTTGACATATATATGTATAAACCGCATTCCAAATTATTCTGTAAATTGGATTTAAGCGTCATGAAGACTTAAGTTTTTCTTTTTCAATTAAACTCAAGGATGGTATTGTGTCTCAGGGCTCTTTGGATCACTGAAATAAATTGCAGACACCTGCGATAATTAGGTTGCCAGATGAGCCCAATTAAACAAAAATTACTTAAGGAGGACGTTCCGCATTATTAAGCAGGCCACAAGTTTCAAGCAATATGGGAAAGAAAAGGATCTCCGCTGCCGAAAACCTTCAAATTCCTTGGACGAGACGACATTAGATATTTCATAAAAACTTGAGCATGAGCATCGTACTGTGAAGCCATGCCATGCAAGAAGGTGATGGAGTAATGTTTTGTGCCAGAATCATGGGGAGAGAGCTGCCAGGCCCCTTTAATGTCCCTGAAGGTGTGGAAATGACCTCGGCAAAGTATATAGAGTTTCTGACCGACCACTTTCTTCCTTGGTACAAAAAGAAGAACTGTGCCTTCCATAGCAAAATCATCTTTATGCATGACAATGCACCATCTCCTGCTGTAAAGAATACCTCACTGGCTGCTATGGGCTTAAAAGGAGATAAACTCATGGTGTCGCCCCCATCCTCCCCTGACCTCAAGCCTATTGAGAACCTCTGGAGTATCCTCAAGAAAAAGACTTTAGTAAATGATTTTAGTAAATATGATTTTAGTAAATATGACCTCCCGATGCCTAGTGGTTAAGGTACTGGACTATGGACCAGAAGGTCCAGGGTTCAAATCCTACCTCTGCCAAGCTGCCACTGTTGGGTTCTTGAGCAAGGTCCTTAACCCACAATTGCTTGGATTGTAAGACTGTACCAATTGTAAGGGCATCTGCTAAATGCTGTAAATGTTTTTCAGTTCTTTACAACTTCTAAAATGTTTTGTAACTCTGCATAATAATTTGGTACAGTGCATTTTTTTATTTTTGAAAAAAAAATACTGTTAACATTCGATCTATACTCTAACGCTCGATGAGAGAAAAATATCATTTGCGTAAGAATGTGGAACGTGGTGTATGTGGATTTCCTTGGATACACCGGTTTCCTCCCAAGACATGTGCTATGTCAAGTGGCATCTCTAAAGCATCCCAGTGTGTGTGTGTGTGTGTGTGTGTGTGTGTGCCTGTGCACATAACGGACTGGTGCTCTGTGCAGGGATTGCTCCCGCCTTGCACCCTGTGTGTGTATATACACATACTATAAGGTATACTTATCCCTAATCGATTTGATTTTGTGAAGTCTGATAATGACCTTAAGCTGAGGTCACACCAGTTCAAACCAGCACAAAAGGCAAGGTTGTGAATTGTCCTTTGAGATGTCACTAGAAGAATTCTTCGTAAAGGATAAATGACTAATCACCACCTACTTAAATATTTATTACTAGCATTATTAGTAGAACTAGTAATATTCTTTATTTATTTATTACTTATTACTATTATAGACGTGGGGCTAGAGGGTAGGGGTTAGAAGTGACGTGTGGGTTGGGATGGAAGTTTTATGGAGCAAACAACGTTTCATATTTACTCTACTCATCTCTGTTTGTCAAATAATAAAATAATTGTTCACCAAAAAAAAGACGTCACGTGAATGATCAAAAGCCGATGAGTATCAGCTCATTAGTGTGCCTGTAAACGCACTCAGTGTGGCAAGGTTTTTCTCACTGACCTGAGCAGCAGAAATCAAGTAATAACAGTACAATGGTGTCTCTGATGCGTGCAGTTCTGTATAAAAGGCAGCATGCAATGGTGTGTGTATGGCTATGTACGGACTCAGTCTTATCGAAGCGCTGTCACTGCGTCTGTGAGCCCAGGGCCTCGGACTTCACCGCGTCCACCAAGAAGCTGAGCTCATTACACAGCGTCTCATGCCTGTACGCCATGCGGATCTGGGCTACGTTGGTGCGCCGGATGTCGTTCCCCTCAGGGCCGTCCGTTAGGTAGTTGGCCCCGAGAAAGTGCTTTTTCTCCTGCAGGCGAAACAACGCAATAGCAAGTACAATACGCTTTCAAAAGGAGGAAACGTTGAAGAAATATTCCAGTCTAACCTATTGAATACTTCACCGAGATTTCTAAAGAGGACGCTACCTGATGGGACAGGCCACTCTGCAGCACGCTGTTCCTGGCGATCTCGCACAAATCACACGTGCTCAGCTTCCACAGCTGCGCTGCGATAGCATACTCTTCCATAAGTGCTTCCTAAATAACATGACATGTTAGATGGGTTTTATTCCATTCCAGAACAGCTACTATGTGCAGTCTGCTACAGTCATAGGGTGACACGGCGCTGCCTTTGTTGTTTCTGACCTTAGTATAGTGGAACTGCATAGGGTCGTCAGTGGAGAGAGACACACAAAGCCCCTTGTGTAGAAATTCTCGCAGCGGGTTCTTGGAGTACTCCAAGAACAGGCTGTTATTACTGAGTGGCGACATGGCAATAGGAACCTGGGCGAGGTAATAGAGGTACTGCAGGACAGGGCTCTGAGGGGACACACAAACAGTCTTGGTAAACCTATGTTTATGGGAACGTTCCACTCACATAATGATTACACTAGCTGAGGCTGTGGTGGTACAATGGTTCTTTAACAAAGTCCAAGGTTCCAGTCCCTGCACTGCCAGGCTGTGCATCTGAGTGTCTGCTAAATGCTGTCAATGTAAACTGTTAATTAACTTGAGTGTTTGAGTTGAAGGCAACAGGACGTCTTATTGGTTCCTTAACACATTTCAAATCTCCTCTGAAAGGCTCCATCAGTTCGGAAGAAGAGACTGGATGAGAGGCGAATCGTTTTCAAGAACCAAGACGTCCAGTTGCCTTCAACTCAAACACTCAAGTCTTTCCTGACTTGTATGCCTGAGAACCTACACAGATAAACTGGTACTAGATTTTCCCTTCAGCATGAGAAGCTCATGGAAAGTTGTGGCTGAAAT
>JAJAGP010004484.1:0-49002 GCA_025084515.1 Ancistrus triradiatus | reverse complement strand
GCTGAGGATCCTCTGCAGTACTCTGCAATGTTTGGTTTGGATTTGGTTCCACGGTTTTCATCTGGGATGCTGGAAGTTTAAGGTCCTGGGGCACTTTTATGTCAGCTCCATCGCCCTCCTTCGTCTTTAGCTTGGTGCCTTTCGGCTCCTTGGGCGTGTCATTTGTATGTGTGAGTGAAGTAACAGGAGACTGGGGAGGCACTGAGGAGGAAGTGCTGGTGGTGGAGATAAGTGGGAGGACAGGGGAGGGAGGCGAGGCTCTTTGAGGAGAGGTCCAGGCCTGTCTGGATGGTGATAGCTGCACCAGTTGCGGACATGTGTTGGAAGCCTGCGGTGACTGAACGGGTGCGGAAGAAACTTGAGGTTTCGATTGGATGAGGTCATGGGGCGGAGACATTGGGGATACTTTCGACTGGCCATTGGCACACTGAGCAGATGCCGAGGACAGGGCAATTCTCAGCAGCTGTTTAGTAGCCAGTAAGGAGCCACCAGGAGTGGAAGAGGCCAGGGGCAGGGAGAGTGTAGGCGGTGTAAGATGGGATCTGTTGAGGGTGGGCACCGTGATCGGTACAGAAGAGCTGTGGGTTGATCCACCCTGTGAAGGCTGGGTGGACGGGCAGCGCTTCAGCTCTGGCAGAGGCTTCTTTGGTATGATTGGTGTAGAATTCTGGTGAGGCTGCCTCGAAGGGAACGGGTGCTGGGGGATGCTGATCTGGCTGTGAGGCCGTTTCAAACTGCTGCTGGTTAGCTTCTGTTTGGCCAGGGCATGAGACTGAGTAGGGGCATACAGGGCTGTTGAGACAGAATAATAGAAATAGTAATCATGGGAAATGCAAACACCAATCAGGGCTGTTATTGTTACAAAACCATTTTCAAGAAAAAATACATACAACAAGATGAAACCAATACTACATGAAAATGAAAATTCATAAATATTCATTTTTACAATAATGGCTAATAATGTATTGTAATTACAATAAGAAATTATTGTAATTACAAGAAATTAGAGAGTAAAGTACAACCATAATCACAAACAGAAATCTATGCCTTGTTATATGAAGTCTAAAACTAAATGAATGTATACTAAAAGATGTATAATTACAAATATTACAATAAAAAAGCAAAATAAAACAAAACCGTTCATTCATTCATTCACTTTCTTATCTGCTTCATCCTGGTCAGGGTCGCGGTAGAGCCGGTGCCCATTCGGCGGCATAGGGCGCAAGGCAGGAACAACCCTAGACAGGGCACCAATCCTTCAAGGGCACATAAACTCACACATTCATTCACACACTCTGGCCACTTTAGAGACACCAATTAACCTAACACACAGGTCTTTGGACTGTGGGAGGAAACCGGAGCACCTGGAGTAAACCCACGCGGACATGGGGAGGACCATTCCACCTGGAGTCGAACGCAAAACCTTCTCGCTGTGAGGCGACAGTGCTACCCACTGAGCCACCGTGCCGTCCAAAACAAAACCAGCTACAACAAATATATTTTAAAAATGTATACAAAATAAAAAATACATAACATCTCCGCAAACACTTACAGAAAGCAAAAACATATGGACCAGAAACTAAAAATAAATATAATTTCAAATTCAAATTAAGCTACCTTTTCATGTCAGAGCTGTAATATCACCGATCAAATGGGTAGGAAGTGACTTACACGGAGGTGGCACAGTAAGATGGCGTACAGGTGGAGCTTTGGGTGGTGCTGCAGGCGGCTGTGAGGGTGTCGAGGGTGATGCTGTGCCCTCTGTCTTTGCTGGCGCTTCTGTTCCAGGGGAGCTCGGGGCTGGACTGGGTCTGGGAGTCAAGGTGGGAACTCTGGCACGGGTCAGGGTCGGAGGAAGGCATGGAGAGGCAGATTTGAGGGGAAGGTTTGGTGGGATTGTCAGAGTGCCCGGAGGAGGTGGGCGGAGCGTCAGGCTCTGAAGCTTGAAGTGAAGAGAGAGAGAGTGCATACGTTTACTCTGAATCGTTGACCGATATGACATGGCTGTGACACACACGCACTCGGACAGTGTTAAGACACAATCAGAGAAGAGAAGCTCACCTGTGAAGAAGAGAATCGAGGTGAAGAGGAAGGGGAAGAGGAGGAGGAAGAGGAGGACAGAACAGGTGCATCGGGTCGCACTGTGGACGTTAGAATCAACTGCCAGACAGGACATAGAGGGATGCAGAAGTGAGAGAGAGAAGAGGAAGAGAGGTAAAGAAGAGCTACTAGAGCTGAATGAAGGATGTGTTAACCTCATGTTTATCCTTGGGTGAGAAGTTGAGTTTCAGCGTAAAGTAAAAGCTTTTGAAGTGGTAAAAAAACTCTGCCCACTTAAAAAAATTGAGCATGCACCAGTAGCAGGTCTTCACGGAAACCCCTTTTTTTATCTTCAGCACAATTCAATGCAGTGCCAAGAATCAGAGAACCTGAGAGAATGTTCTTTGCTGAATGCTCATTTTTTGGTTTCCATATGACAGGCACAAAATCAAGCAGACCCCCTAACGAATGCATCTCTGTAACCACCCCAATAATTGCTGTAAAGTGTAGTGTGAGTGGGAGGAAGGAGCAAGAGAGCAGCTAGGTTCAAAGGCTTGCACAAACTTCCCCCTCGGAAACCAATTAAGTTTCCATTCACATTCAGAAGTGACACCCGAAACAGCATCTCTCATAAACTCATTTACATGTTCGAACTGTACAATTTTCCTAGCGAAAAAGCTAACAGACAGATTAAGGCAGTGGTTCCCAAACTGGGGAAGCTATTGCAGGGAGGCGCAGCGTGGCAGAGGTCATTGTGATAAAATATGTCGAAAACAGTGAATGCTGCTATACAGTACTACTATGGGTCAGAATGTACATTATGCAGGGGAGCTACCTTCACTGCATCTCATTATGCTCCGTGGCCTCACTCAGTTCAGCTTGCTTCATCATGGCAGCCGTTAACCCTTCGAAAAAGGATGCTGCCAACTCTGAGTATAAATATGAATACTGGGCGTTTCTAATGGGGTTGGGGGTATGTTCTCGTCAGATGAGGCTAATAAAAGTTAAAACAATAATAAGTTTGAGGTAAATTTGCGGTAATTGGTCATGTGACAGTGGCGCAGCCAGTAGTTGTAGTAGTACGCTACATCATATCTGTTAATGTACTGCATACTAAATAGAAGTAGCTAGTCTAGTTATGCAGTATAAGTAAGTGTACCCCCCCCCCCCCCCCCCCCCCCCCCCCATTTCATATACAGCCAATGATATTATCTGTTTGACAAACGACGTCATGTAGCGAGACAGAAACAGAAACATGCCGACGTAAAAGTGAGACCGAGCTTCATTCCCTCGGGGAAAACTCTGTTTTCCTCCATCGGTCCTTATTGAACTTGAAATGTTCTGCAGGTAGTTTGCAAGGAATATCCTAAAAGGGGAAATTGGTTCTTTTTTTTTTGTCAGACTACAACTTTTAGAAAAGTTCACTTGTGTCACAGCAAGTCTCTCTGTCTACGAGGGGTGTATAGAAGTGAAGCTGATTTCAAATTGACCAAGTTAGTCACATCAGCATATCACACAATTAAAAGAGCTTTCACAGACTATCCATTATACATGCAATTATCCTTATCCTTATACATGCAAGTGATATCGTTAAGATAATTTATAGCTTTAACATAAATGTATTTATAGTAAAACAGAGACACAACTCACTGGTGGGAATTTGAGCAGTTTTGTTTAAAAACATTTCCATCATTAGGTTTACCATGGTGATCTGTGGAGTTTTATGGGAATCTCGCAACAAAAATAAAATTATTTAAAGTATATTTTGTACGTGTATTTTAAGAATAAATAACCTTAGTTGAATATATAAGGCAATGTGTGCTTTAATCTTTAAAATACTTAGCTTTGTTCAGGGCAGTAAACTTTCTGGTCGCTTACCTGACTGGGCAAGTTGGAATAAAGAAAAAAGTTAATGTTGAACCTAGGGCTGCAACTAACGTTTATTTTAATAATCAATTAATCGGTCGATTATTTTTTCGATTAATCGATGAATCGGGTTTAAAAAAATTAAATAAATAAAAAATAAAACTTTCCATGTCTTTATTCAGAAATATAACATTAAACAACAGAGCAAATAAGTGCTTACAATAAATGAATAATAATCAATTAAATTTATTAATAAATTAAAATAAATTAAATAATAAAGAAAAATAAGTGCAAACACTACGTACAACTCATTCACGCTTTTTCTTTAGGAACTTTGCATTGCAAGCCAAAAATGTTAGCATGTCAACACGCCCCTCTAAAGCTGCCTCTCTTTTTAGAGACTATATTTATATATATATATATCCTGCCGCAGAACGTAAACGCTCAGACAGTGTTGAAGTAGCAGGAATGCATAAATAGGACTTGGCTAGCCTGGCCAATATAGGATATCTGCTCTTAACTCCATAACTGTCATTATCCAGCCTAACCAGCATCAACCCTGCTTATTCCGGTTCGCATAGTACGAGTTGCGCCGTTACGTTTCCTCACTTCAAAACGGAACAACTTGGGATATTGTGGTGACTTACGCTGTTGCTGAGCTCCGATCATCCGCCCTCGGTGACTGCAACATGTTTTTCTAGTGATGTGTCGGTCGCGACCGATCCGGCTCTAAGATCCGAAATTCCCCATCACCAATGTTTTCGTTCGTTTCGAGGGCTGTATCAGCACCGGTCAGATCACTTTCGCAAAGCTTGCATGTTACACCATGTTTCCTACACTTTTAACTTAAGGAACTTAAGTCCGAACTTTCTTTCTTCTCTGCGTCGGTCATAATTTATTTAATTCTTAAACGCCAACTTATTTTGAAGATTCCGCGTCCGCGTCCGGCTCCGCCTACGCGCTCGTTCAATCACTCGTATTGTTTTTTTCCAGCATGAAAGTGTCCGCAAGTAACGTAAGCGGATATGATCAGGCGGGGGGACACATAAATCATGTGACACAACGGATCGATAATGAAATTCGTTGTCGACGCATTTTAATAATCGATTATTTATCGATTTTATCGATTCCGTTGTTGCAGCCCTAGTTGAAACGCGGGTTTGGTTATTCAATTTGAAGGTACAGTTTTTTTGTACAAAAGACATTTTAGACTGAGCAAAAGACGTGTTCGTTGTGCATTTTGGGCTCGAAAACATTTCTTCTTTTTACAAAAGGAGGAGGATGGGTCCCTTTTGAACTCCTTGAACCTACCAAGGTTTCTTCCTTATACCCATTTAGGGAGTTTTTCCTTGCCCTAGGCTTGCTCAATTTGGGACTGGCCTTATATATTTGAAGATAATATCAAATTGTAAAGCTGCTTTGTAGGCAATGCTCCATTGTAAAAAGCGCTATATGAATAAATCTGACTTGACTTTTTTCCCACTGATCATTCCAATCTTTGTGAGCTTTAGCATATCTTAGCCTTTTCACCCTATTCCCCTTCTGAAAAAGTGCTTTCTTGCCTGCTACCCTTCCAAAAAGATTCTTCAGACTGCAGAAGGGTGAACTTGGCATCCAAGTTGTAAGGGGAAGTCACACTAAATACTTGCCACTGTAACCTATAACCGTTTTTTTTTTATACTGAATGAATTGAACAATGTATTGAATTTGAGAAAAGAAGCAGTGCAACTAGTGGTCACAGATTTCGCCCCTCACTGTAGCTGTTTAGGCAAAACTTATAGTTATACATTACTGTAGGCTCGTCATTACACTAAGACTGCTAAACAATGATTGCAACACCAACTGAAAATGCCCATATCCGCTGCTAGAACAATAATTAAGAAGTATAAAACAACCGGACCTGTAATGAACCTGCCTGGAAGAGGCAAGCCTATTTTGGCACAATGCACAGCAATTATTTCCCCCCCCCCAGACTCACAGAGCCCTGTGGAAATATATTGGGGTCACCAAATCTTCTACAATCAGACAGCAACAAACTATTTGAAAGGGGTGCCCAAGCAAACCCTTTTGTTCACAAATGTAAAGCCTCTGAGGTTCACTAGGTGCCACTAGAATGTGGACGGAATCCAGATTCTGTGGTTAGACGAGACTAAACAGAGCTTTTTTGGCAACGTACACTCAAGCTGGGTTTGGTGTAAATAGAAGGATGTTTATACAGAAATTAACCAAATCCCCTGACGGATCAGTGATGTTGTGGTGCTGTTTATCTTCCAACGATCATGGGAACCTTGTCATTGCCTGCCTCTGCCAAATAGTCGTGGCTGAATTTTCCAGCAGGACAATGATCCCAAAAATATCAAAATCTAGACAAAATGGTTCAATAATAATCATTTAGCTTTGATATGGACACCCTAGTCAGCTGACTTAACCCCATAAAACCTATGCGAAGAGGGAGAGTCAACAAGAGAGGATCTAGGATCCTGGAGGATCTGGAGAGATTCTTTCATTGATTAGATTCTCTAATTCTCATCAAGCACTAGAGGAGTAGAACTCAGTGCTGTTACAGTGCCTTGCATAAGTATTCACACCCTTGAACAAAATATTCAAGTGTTAGGAACTCATTCATTAGTTTCAGTCGCATATTCAAGTATTCAAAACCCCATTGGTCAGAAGTCCACAAATTAACTGAATTAAGGTTCCTATGCACAAATAAAGTGTCCATATGACCTTTAATTAGGGATGCACTGATATTGAATTTCTTGGGCCGATACGATCACCACTTATTAGTACAATTTTGTCTCCAATACCAGTAGTAAAACCGATAATTTAACCTTTCTGTATGTACAAGATGTTCACGTTATAAGCCGTATATTAACACAAAAAATGGCTTCGTCCCATTTTATTTTTCTAACCTTCCTTTCAAAACAAAAAGGTAAGAATCTATTTGTGGTTCTGAATTTTTTTTTCCAGGCAGCGGCAAGACCAATTAAGTGTATAAGAAATCTTATGACTGAAAAGTCCCCTAGAAAAATATATACTATACAGAACTATACAATTAGCAACATCAGATACTATCCTTGATGAATAACAGGGCAAAAGAAAACCAAAGAAATATTTCATCATATAAGAGAATATATAATAAAGAGATATATAATAAATATCAGTCTTAATATTGGCTAATACTGTAATGCGGGCCGACGACTATAACTGAAAACATACATATATCGGCAAATAATATATCGGCCACCGATATTATCATGCATCACTATCTTAAAATGAATACTCCTTCTTTCTGGAAGGTACCAGATTTTTGAGACCATACCTAGACAGGAGCTCCCTCGAGAACTACATTTGTTCCAGGTTTTTTTTTTGTTTGCATTCACACCACTGTGTGCGACGAAGAAGTAGTGACGTAATCCGCGGAAATTTCGCTTAGACACACAAAAATCAGGACATAGGCTCAGTAAAGCCTGAACGTCACTGTTTTCTGTGCTTTTTTTCCTCCCCATTTCTTAGTACGAAGGTCTGTTGTTTTATATATATATATATATATATATATATATATATATATATATATATATATATATATATATATATATGTATGTATATAGAAGACCGACAAAAGTCCCTATTCACAGCGTTCTAAGAACTATGATTATTCCAGTTGGGACAGTTGCAAACACATGAGAAAGTGGGCACAGTTCTAAGAACTATAAAAAAAGGTTCCTCCAGTGTGAAAGCTCCTATGGACTACAGTCTATAATTGTTAGAACTACAAAGTGGAACCATATGCCAAGTGGAGCTGATCATATGGAAAAATGAGTGTAGAAACAAGGAGTGACACCAAGGGAGCTGATCAATGTATACAAAGCTTTGCGTACTTCTGCTGACAGAATATTACATGACCCCACTGAGATTTTTCATGTGCACTAAATGATTTAGCTCTTTCAAAGTTACATATTAAGTGAATTTATCTTCTGTTTTAGTAATCTGATAGTAAACAGGATGTTTGGACAGGGGTGAGTACAACAGAGGCCATGCTCTCCTACCATCTGAGCCCTCAGGGAGCATCTGGGTCTGGCTGGTGGGACTCTTTCCCACAAGCAGGTTCTGGGAGTGATCTTGTCGGTTTGTGCTGGTGGGGCTCGAGCTCTTGGCTGGCTCGGACTAGAGCTGGTGACCCCTGGCATGCTGGGTACTGAGACCTGAGAGAGGGTCATGAAAGAGGGGCATAAGATCAACAGCCAACAGTTGTTGGTTTTAGATGGGCCGTGGTTTAAAAACAGGAAGAACTGGATTTTTCTTTCAAAAAGTTTGAGCTGTTTTGCCAGAAGTGTGGAAAGTGGATGCTGGCTCCGAGGTAATGACTGACTTGGGCGCATGCAAATTCAACAATTCTTCGGAATAAAACAAAACAAAATCATTGTTTGGCATCTTCTGGGAAGGATAGGAAGACAGTTGTGCTCCGATGTTGCCACGTACCGTTTTTTGAGTCTGTTGTGAAGACGAAATGGCAGTTGAGAAGGCGGGAGCCAGTCTGTCCCCAAACAGATTGACCTGACAAGAAGAGACTGAAAATCACAATCCACACCAGGCAACATGCCTTTTTGATGGAGGCCAATCCCTTGCACTGATGAAACAATGAAAAAGATGAAACAGATGGTGGGATCACTGAGGGACATGATAAGTAAGAAGTTCTGAAAGGTCCTTCTAAGGCATGCAAAGAAGTTCATGCAGATACACCAAGAACCCAGACTACAGTGTGATGGAGGTCCCAGGAGCCACAAACCTGGCAAAGTGAAGAATGGATGAAAATTCATCAGAATAGAGTTGTGACAGATTGAGATAGAATGTGGTCTAGGTACAATAAGTGACAGGACCATCACTCCTACTTAGAGGCTAACAGTGGGGGCGAAAAAGGAGGAAATACAGGAAGTGGCCTATGAGACCTTGGGGCTTCTGCGCCAGCTGTTTAGAATCAGTCTGACTGCATGGCTGTTGTTGATTAGCTGGCTGAAGAGTGTTATGCGCTTTGCAATACTGCTTTTACCAAATCCTCATCAATTTCAGTTATTCAGACTACTGCGCATCCGCATCCCGCCACTACAAAGGGCCAACTGGTTCTTCCGAATGCCGGGCCAAGGCTTCTGTGCAACAGTCCTATTCATATTTCAACCAGTAACCAGTCTCCTCCTTATATAAGGTCTCTGATAACAGACAGGGGCTGTACATCATCTGGAGTTGCAAGTAGGATTACAGTGCCACCTACTGACGGTCTATAACTTGGTGGCTTAGCAGGGTAGAATTTCATTACTGGCATGACATTTGTCAGAGGTGAAATCATGGAGGGAAATCCGTCCTTCCACAGGTGGCGAGAGATGAGGTTGGCGAGATAGCGAAGTTAGAATTTATATATAGATCATAGCGCAGCCCACATTAAACTACATTTCCCAGTGCTCATCACTCCCACCACGTGACTCCCTACGTCATGCACTGACGAATGCTGGAGAGTATTGTAGATTAAGATGCCTGCAGCAATAAGATAATATTAATATAGTTGTAGATTAACCTTGTAAAAACTTCATTTCCTCTGCAAAAACAAATAGCATGCAGAACTAGTGCAAAAAAAATCGAAAAAAGGTCATTTTTGTTTTACTTTGTTTCAGTTTATTTCAGCGTTTATGTTGAAAATATTAATACAGCAACCTGAAACAAGCTTATTACTCTTTCGTCTAGATCTTTCGTCAGGTAAATGTACCTGTAATGCGAAGAAAACTGAGTCTACCATTTTCTAGAGAAACTGCTCCAACTCTGTTGTTCTTGCTCCAAGGAATGTAAAAGTGGATTTAAAGTTCCTCCTCACTTAACCTCTTGTACTAAAAGTTGCAAGACAAAGATGGTTCACTCACATCAAGACAGGAAAGTAAATAAAAAAGACATAAACAACAGCACTAGAATGAATGAAGTTGGAGCCTGGAGGTGGTCGGGGGTAAACAGAAAGCTTGAAAGTTTCCATGCAAAGGATGAACAGACGAAGATCGTTACCTGCACAACTTTCCTGTCCGTGGGAGGAGGCTGACTGTGGAAGGTGGTGACTGCAGTGAGTGCAGAGCTGCTTTTTGAAGTACCATTGGCCTGTTGAGAAGGGCTTACGCTGGAGCTCGTAGTGGAGGTTGTGGAGGTGGTGGTGATGGTGGTGGTGGTGGTAGTGGAGGTGGTCGACGCAGTGATGCTAGCAGGCTCTGCTTTTGCTTGGGGCTCCTTGTCCATCTCTCCGTGCTGTCTGGACACAAGAAGCTCAAATGTGGGAACTGCTGGTGAAATCTGTATGACTGAACGACTGATTAGTCATCCATTCATTTTCTATAATACTACAGTTTTTCTTCGTTTTCTCCTTACCTAATAAAGTGACCAGTGAGTGTATATGGAAGCACTTTGCTCATGATGGCAGACTAGCTATCTAAAGCACCTCACTCAAATGGAGAATATATAAATACTTCCCCAGCATAGTCAACAACAGCTGGTCACTGCCACCCTTTAATCAAACACTACAACTCAACAGGTACTGCAGTACTTAAATGAGGAGTTTCTGTCGACCTTTTATTGATTCCAACAATAGTCGAATTCAGATTGGATTATTTTATCAAGGGGACTTCAGTGTTGAGCTAATACAGTTCCTGCATTAGGAGCGAGTCTCTAGCGGGTTGTATTCTCTATGAACCTGGACGATTGCGTCGCACGATACGGACTGAAAGACCTAAATAGACAGAAAAGTAAACATATATACTGTTCATATTTAAATATAACATAATATTTATACCTGTAGATGCAAGTAAAATCACCCATTTAAGTTTCCAGAGCTCTCAGGCATTTCGTATTTTCTGTCATCTCCTTCATGGGTCTCCGAGTGTCCGAGTGACTTGAGAACAGAGCTCTCTCGATATCCAGTCCAATTAAACAGTGCTGTAACCCTTTTTAAAAGCCCCGTTTTGTGTGCTTGGGATCGTCTCTGACTTGACCCCACCCTGCAGTCCTAGACGGTCCATCTGCGATATTAGAGGAAAACAACATTTTCCATTCATCAGTAGGCATCGACCTCTCTGTAAAAATCACAGAGATTTGGAGCTGGATTGGGACATCCCTAACTTACAGCACACACATTTATTTACAAACTCGCCAATTAACAAAACTGTCACTTCCTCTGTGGCAACAGAAGTTTCCTATATCAGGCCAGAAGTTTTGTGGCTGGCTGCACCAAAGAGCCAGTGTGAGTAGCTATCCAAGTATTGGGGCTCCCAATTAATGATTGGACTCGCCTGCTATAGGAATATAAATAGCAGTATTTGATTTTATCAGCTGCATTTGACCTCATTCTGAGTTAAAACTAGGTCCAAATACAGTGCTGCAATGCAAGATGTCCAAGCACTTTATTATGCATAAAAATGTGTAAAACACCTAATGCTGTTTTGTAAGATCGGGCCACATAATTCACCATTTTAGTTTAATGCAATACCATTACATGAAAACATAACATCCAAAGCTTAAATGTTACAATCTTAGCGACTATTTGGTAGTTCAAAGTTAAGATGTATTTTTAGAAGCACTTTTTACACGGAGCATCTGTCAACAATTTTCTATTGAAATTCTATTATTTCTATTAAATTCTAATTTGGACTGTTGGTTAGCCAGATGCGGTTAATTGTACTGGACTACGGACCAAAAGGTCCAGGGTTGCAAATCCCACCTTCTGCCAACATTGGGCTGCCATGTTGGGGTCTTGAGCAACCAGATCAGACTTTTCGAGTTTCACGCATCATGTGTAATGTGCTAAGTAGTGTCAGACGTTAGGTATAACGCTAGATGTGGTCGGAGCGCGTTGGCATAGCGCGATAGCGGTGTGTCAAAGTGCGTGGTGTTACGGGTGCACGCCTACATCGTAGATACCAAATGGGTACACAAGAGGTGTTGGTCTGACAAATCACTCCAACACCTGGAAAAGGCGGGTCTCTAACCCTTGCCACAACATCGTCTGTGGTGTGTGTGCATCGGGTGGGGGGATACAGGCCACGTTTAACGCCCAGATCTGTGTGGTCTAGATGATTAGTACTACGTATTCCTAGAAGCTCTTGTGCATGTGTTCACAACGCGTCGGTCGAGCTCAGGGGGGGGACACATTTCACCATATCAGCGTAGCTTAATTCCAATTCACTTACAGATGGTCTCGTACAAAGAACACCTGTACACCAATGTTAAATGTAAATGTAAAAACTGCAGATCTCTTTTGGACTGTGGTTAGCCTAGCGGGTAAGGAACTGGACTATGGACCCAGAAGGTCCCAGGCGATTCAAATCCCACCGCTGCCAAGCTGCCACTGTTGGAGTCCTTGAGCACAAGGCCCTTAACCCCACAATTGATTGTAAGACTGTATCAATTGTAAGTCGCTCTGGATAAGGGCGTCTGCTAAATGCTGTAAATGTAATATTATAGAGTGGCAAGAAAAAACTCCCTGAATCTCAAAAAGGGATCCAACCCTCTTGTGTGGCTTAGATGATGATGTAAAAATAAACTAAGTTTCCCCTGAATTCAATTACATAATAGAATAGTTTAAATAGACTGATATAGAAATAGTTTAAAATAAACTCAGTTCAGCAGTATACCATTAATGACTTGTCAAACGAATGCCTTTTTTGGAAAATTGCCTGCCAAAAAGAAAGAAGTCAAATGATGCCTAAAAACTTTTGTTTTTCGCAAAAATGATCTAGAAATGACCCATAAAGCACATCTTGTTCAAATGCTTAAACTCTTTAAACAATACACAACATGTATTTTAAGAAACCAACACCCCCCCCCCCAAAATCGGTTTCATATAAAAATTTTAGCATTCTGCATATATTTAACATATACAAGAAAATAGAAAAACAACTCATAGCTCTTAACAGATACTTAAATTGCTAGATTCTTAAAATGGGTATTTTTGCCCATTCAAAAAAGAAAAGCATTTATGAGGAGAGACACTGAAGTAGGAACAAGAGGGTCTGGCTCACAACTGCCGTTCTAGTTCATCCCAACAGAGTTTGATGGGGATGAGGTCAGGGCTCTGTGAAAGGCCAGTCAAGTTGTTCCACATCAAACTCAGCCAACCATGCCTGTATGGACCTTGCATTGTGCATTGAGCACAGTCACTCTGGAACCGAAATGTTCCTTCCCCAAACTGTTCCAGCAAAGTTGAAAGCATACAATTGTCTAAAAAGTCTTGATGTGCTGAAGCATTATGATTTCTCTTCACTGGAACTAAAGGGCCCCCTGAAAACCAACCCCAGTCGGGCAGGTGACGTGCGCCTGGCATTCACCAAATCCAGAGTCATCCATCAGACTGGGGGCGTGATTCAGCTTTGGCCGAGTTGCTGTGGATCCTAAATGCTTCCACTTTTCAATAATACCACTCACAGATGATCGTGGAATTTCTAGGAGGGAAATATTTCACAAACTGACTTGTTGCAGCGGTGGCATCCTATTACCATAACACACACTCCAATTCAGTGAGCTCTTTAGAGCAACCCATTCTTTCAGGAATGTTCAGACTGCAGGCTTAGCTGCTTGATTTTATATACCCGTGTAGGGCTGCAACTAACGATTATTTTAATAATCGATTAATCGGTTGATTATTTTTTCGATTAATCGATGAATCGGATTTAAAAAAAAAAACTTTCCATGTCTTTATTCAGAAATATAACATTAAATAACAGAGCAAATAAGTGCTTACAATAAATGAATAATAATAAATTTAATTCATTAATAAATTAAAATAACAAATTAAATAATAAAGAAAAAAAAGTGCATCTCTGATGCAAACACTACATACAAACTCATTCACTCCCTTTCTTTAGGAACTTGCATTGCAATCCAAAAATTTTATCATGTCAACATGCCCCAGGCTAAAGCTGGCTCTCTTTTTTAGAGACTATGGCCCTGTCCACATGAACACAGGTATTTTTACAAACGTAGCTTTTTGGACCGTTCGTCCACACGAAAACGGACTCTTTTTTCGCAAAACTCCTTCCAGGGTGAAGATTTTCAGAAACTCCGTCCAGGGTGAAGATTTTCAGAAAAAACTCCGTTTTCAGCGTTGTCGTTGGACTGGGGGAAAAAAAACAGAGTTTCTTGCTTGTTTGTAACGGTCACTTTGTGCGCCGTTATCTCCTTGTTTACATGAGGCCGATTTGTGCAATAGCGGAACGTAGCCAAAATAGTGCCAGCTGTAACACTGCTGACCGAACTTGTTACAAAATCTACAAATACATTACAATTATTACTTTTTCATTACACTGAAGAACAGAGGCGTCAGAAAGCGCTACAGTGGTCACTACTATATCCATGACACCCACGAAGCAGTTCCCACCCCCAGCGTCGCTGGTTTGGGACGAGACCCGGTCGGACCTCTCGTTGGTGGGACAGCTTTCAAAACGAAGTGGTTGTTGAAGAAGAAGGGCGAGAAAATGTGCGTATGCATAGGACGTTGCTGTTGTCGCTGAGTGAGCCGCTTCGCCGGCATATAGGACTGCTGGTTTGGCTCTGCTCTTGACAGCGACTGTGTGCGTTTTTGCGTTTTCATGTGGACGAAGTTATTTGTTTAAACAGTGCTTGTGTGGACGCGATGTTTTTTATAAACGCGAAAACCCCAGTTTTAAAAAATACCCGTGTACGTGTGGACATAGCCTTAACGCTAACTTATTATGAAGATTCCACGTCCGCGCCGGCTCCGCCTCGCTCCGTTCAATCGCTCGTGGGCTTTTTCCAGCGCTGACCGCAAGTGCCGCAAGTAACGTAAGCGGATATGATAAGGCGAGGGACACATAAATCATGCAACACAACGAATCGATAATGAAATTCGTTGTCGACGCTTTTAATAATCGATTATTATCGATTTTATCGATTCGTTGTTGCAGCCCTATACCTGTGGCAATGAGACTAAAGAAACATCTGAATTTGAAGTTTTAGATGGGCGTCCCAATACTTGCCAATACAGTGTATATGTAAATGAAGCTTTCCTCATAATGTTTTATATTATTTTTTCCAGCACAAACTATAATTCTGCAATGCAATATTGCCATGACTCCAAGGTCTTTTCTTTTCAAAAAGACACATAAACCAGACAAATGCTTTTAAAAATAAATTCCAAACAAATAGTCAAAATACAGTATGTCATTATTACATCATTATAATGAGCCTTGCAAAAATGTTGTGCAATGCTGTAGAGACGACTTGTATGTTGCTCTTGGCAAACATAAGGTTTTGCTGGGGGCTATTCCATGAAGCAAGCTAATAAAAGCAGTGCTTATTTAACATAGCCTCACTTAAGTTAGACAAACCTCTCACTTAAGGCTCATTTGGTCCCACTAACAAAATCCAGCTGTGATCCATTCTCAATTATTCAGTGCAGACTTGTGTGACCGAGGCTCATGTGCACGTACGAACAATCAGCTTTGAACAATCGCTTATAGATGGTGCCAAAGAAATGTCCAACCACAAGTTTGGTAAAAAGGAAAGGACATTTCTCTCCTAGTCATTAGGCTCTACAAATCTACTGACTTAATGCGACATTTTGTGACATTTTTGTGCATTCTTAATTTTGTTATTGGGGAAAAAATTCTTAACATAAATGTTTTCTTGAGCGGTCCAAACACACACTCACTCTCTCCTGGGCAAAAAAAAAAAAGAATGGGCCAAACCCAAAACTGCAAAGTCAGTATTGCTCCACTCAATGGTAAATGGCTTCAAACAGTTGACTAGTAGTTGAAAAATGTTTCTTACTTAATTTGTGTTTAATCTTTTTAGACCAAATTTATATGGTTCAAATCTGGATTCTGATCAGGCCAAAACATGAGCCTGTGGCAGATCACCAACTAACGACTAATGTTTTAGAAAAACTAAGACAAAAATAAAAAGGTATTTTGGAAGATTTTGGGACACCCAGACATTTTTTAGTTCAAATTTATCTCAAACATTTAAAATCATTCATGATTTATATTTGTGTAAAAGACAACCATGCAAGTGAATTTCCTTTCATGTGGTGAGATTTCTCAGATAATAAAGTCTAGACTTTAAACTGACCAAAATACCATTCCAGTGCATGCTACTGTCTTAAAGTGCACCTGCCTGAAAGTTAGTCAACATCTGTTGGAGCTTTGTGCAGTGTACACTTGCGCAATTTGTGATGTGGTATAATGTTTGTAGATCTATTCTTATTCTATCCTGAATAGGAATCTAAGGATCTAAGGTAGAAAGAGTGGCTTGACTAATCCCTATCCATCCTTAAGCCATATTTCAAAAAGTGCACCTGCAAGAGTAAGGGAATACACTTAAACACAGGTTATAGTAACCCAAATAATTGCGTGGTTGCAGCATCTGTAATTTTTGGTAAACACATGGTGAGGATGGTTGAAATAATCCTCCATAATGCACCCAGCCAGAGTATTTTCCCTAATGCTGGAAAAGATGCGCTCCCACAGTACGTACCAGCAGTTGGAAATCATTTGACTTTATAAAGTGACTGCTTTTATATGGTAATTATGGCTTCTGGTTAATCTGTTAAGATGGCAATTCTAATATGGAACACCTGACAAATTAATGCAGTCATGCTCTTCCAATTTACAGATCAGCCGATATGTGATGCAATTTTACTCTTTCATCAGTACCTATCAGAATTAAGAATGGCCTTTTGACAGCATGATTAGACCCAGTGTGAACATGTCTGTGGTGGCTGCAGTTGACGTACTACACTGTGGACCAGAAGGTTGAGGTTTAAATCCCACCTACACCAAGGCTTGGGTAAGGCGCTTAACCCACAATTGTTTTGATTGTATGATTGTAAGTTAGTGATAGACCGATTAATCGGGACTGACTGATGCCTCACGATAATATGCAGAAATAGTGGAGAAAATGCAGAGAAACTTTGCTTCTGGCATTACAACTTGCAGCTCCTAAACTGGGACTACTGAGTGACTAAAACAAAGAGATGTTGAGATACAGTGAGAGTGGGGCCATTTGTGAGAAGATAAAAAATTGGTTTCCAGCATTACAACTTGCTGTTCTTAGCTGGGACTGTGGTGGCCTAGCGGGTAAGGTACTGGACTCTGGCCCAGACTGTTGGGTCCTTGAGCAAGGCCCTTAACCCACAATTGCTTGGATTGTAAGACTGTACCAATTGTAAGTCGCTCTGGATAAGCATGCTGCTACATGCTGCTAACACTATTTTTTTTGGCAAGTATTCGAACATTTATGCCCCCCCAAGAAGTGCAAACAGAAAGTGTAAACAGAAAGTGACTTTCTAGCTTAAATAAATGTTAATTTAAGTCCAGCAATTTTGTGTCTCATTTATTATTAGTTTATTTGTTGCAAACATTGTGCTATCAGCATTACATATCGCCCATCGGTCCCTTGCTCTCTAAATATCAGAATCGGCCTTTAAATAACCCATATCAGTCAACCACTAGTATAATTTGTAAGTCACTCTGCCTAACTGTAAATGTGTATGGAACCTCAGACTGTGGTGGCCTAGTGGTTAAGGTACTGGACTGCACGGGTCAAATTCCAAAAGTGCCACCAAGTGATTGTATCACTCGTAAGTTGCTCTGATACTTCTTTATAACATTTTTATTATAATTATTTTCATTACATAATCGTAAAAAATTATTTTGGATGTAGATTTACATTATTCCATTTTCATTTTTAGCCATCCTTCACTTCAACACATATTAATAAATAATTATCTCTTGATGTAAAAAATAAAAACAAAACACAAATATACAGGCATTTCAGTATTTGGGTCATTATATGAAAGTGAAACATTAGTGGATGTATAAAATCAAAACTGTGGGACTGTGGTAGCCTAGTGGTTAAGGTACTGGACTCTGGATCAGAAGGTCGAGGGTTCAAATCCCACCTCTGCCAAGCTGCCACTGTTGGCTCCTTGAGCAAGACCCTTAACCCACAATTGCTTGGATGGTAACAGTTGTAACTGCTAAGACTGTACCAATTTGTAAGTCGTCACTGGATAAGGGCCTACGTCTGCTAAATGCTGTAAAGGTAAATGAACACTCTGGAAAAGTGTTAATAAATAATTGTGATATTAATGTCACTACCTCCAAAAAAAAAAAACAAAAAAGGCCAGCTCTATAGTATTATTATTATATAATTATTATTATTATAAGGGTTGCTTCCTTATAATAAAAGCTAGGGCCTATTATAAACTATAGCACAAATGTACAAACAAAAAAAGAGGCTCACAGTAGAAAATGATAATAGCTACATTCCTAAAACATAGGGCTAGACAAGACCAAAAATTGGTATTTAATATGCCCAAAACTTCTATATGAATATACAGGGTGTCTATAAAGTACGCGCCCACGGCCGTCCACGGGGCTCACAATGAATCGATGTAATGTGAGTAAAACCTGGGCTCCTTTTGCTTCATAAGAATCTGAACTCAGCCTCTCAGGTACGCTGATTGGCGAGTAATTAATTATTAAAGTGGGACTTATTTGTAGATACCCTGTATATTTACTATGAGTAGGCTACATCTTAAATACAAATTATATTCAAGCCGACAATGTCTCACATTATTACAAACACGTCCTTTCTTCCGTACCGTAATGCTAATAATAATTTCGGCCAAATCTAACAGCCAGCCAGCAGAATCACATCAATCTGTTAAAAGCAAAATCACAACGACGCTGCGAGCGGGAATTACTGGGGGACATTTGACCCCCCTACAAACTTTGAGGGGGACACGCCCCCCATCCCACCCACCCCCCAAAATACGCCTGACTTAGTACATGTAATAAAATCGCTTGCAAGTTTTCCTTCTTTAGAAAACAATTTCATTATCACTAATTTTGTGATATAATCACACAAATGCTAACTATATAGTCTAATATCAGAGAGCAAACGACAGAAATACAGAGCAGCGTAAACGGTCACAAAACGATTTTATAAAAGCGATTACGGAAAATTAAGTGTTAATATATAGTGATGTCACTAATATAGAACAGCTCAAGATTTATTATTATTATTATTATTATTACACGCATGAGTCTTATAATAAAGCTGATTATAAAATAAAGATTACAATATAGCTATAGCACACATGTACAGCAAGAAAAGAGACTCGTAGTCTTCAAACACTTTTTCTAAACCGTTTTCGTAAGGCTTTTTGTTTGACCGGGCAGCTGCGTGTAAAACCAGTGCAGGCGGCCCTGTGTTATTCAGCATGTTCGCTTATGAATGTAAGGTTGTAGGTCATTTAGCTCTGAAACCTTGCTGAGATGATTCAGAGCAGGAAGCTGCGCTGGCTGAGCCACATCAGTAGTTTCTATGCGCAGGTGTCTGCGCGTCTTCTTCCTTAACGTGATGCGCGACATGATTCACGACTGATCCCATTCTGCACAAGCGCACACAGGCCGTCCACAGCTAACATGGCACATCCAAATAAACCAGATCCTCGTTAAAAACGCCTAGCGGATTGTTCCGATCTAGGCCTGAACATCCAGTGCTGCAATTAGAGATCGTCATTTTTGTGTATTGGGATGAAAATGGGCGTGT
The DNA here is from genome assembly GCA_025084515.1 of Ancistrus triradiatus. NCBI lineage: Eukaryota > Metazoa > Chordata > Actinopteri > Siluriformes > Loricariidae > Ancistrus > Ancistrus triradiatus. The sequence goes on along the minus strand of JAJAGP010004484.1, from coordinate 29,496 downwards.
GCGCGCGCTGCACTTCCTCAATCCGCACCGCCGCTGATAAACACCGCGGCGTCTACTTCACCAACACAACAACCATGCATGCGATGCAAGCCGTCTCTGCGTTCATATGAGGAAAAACCCCAGTATGGGAACGCGTAACTAGCTTAATCTAACCAAACATGCACGCTCCTCCCTCCGCACAACCAGCTACTGTCGCTCGAATATTGCACCGTGTCTGATTTGATTCCTTCACCGCGGATCTTAAGAAGCCTACCTGTGCGAAGTCAGCAGGGAAGATCGTCCATCTCACACACGCACGGACCGTTTTCGCGAGAGCCTTACAATCCCGTCATGTCCCAATGCGTCAAAGGTAAAAGTGGAGAAGGAAAGAAGGTGGTTGAGCTCAGCGCGCTCGGGCTGCTACAGCACCACATGCAGTGTAGGAGGACCTACAGCTCTACACACTCACTACTGCTTTCAGGTCGGTTGAAGAAACCTTTGAAAGCGATTTACAACTGAGTTGAGCAGTTAAGTCCCAAGATTTGAACGCACAGCCTTCAACAACGAGCCTCCGCCGTATTATAGCCTACACTCACCGAGCACTTTATTGTTTCTACACTCATTGTCCATTTATCAGTTAAACTTACCATATAGAAGCACTTCACTTACACTACAATTACAGGCTGTATTCCGTCTGTTTCTCTGCATATTACTTGGTGCCCATTACTCTGTTCTCTAATGGTCAGGACCCGCACACATCAGGTGTTATGTGGGTGGTGGATCATTCTCAGCACTGAAGTGGCGGTGTGCAACTGCGAGTAGATCAGACACAGCAGTGCTGCTGGAGTTTTAAACCACCTCAGTGCCAATGCTGGACTGAAAATCGTCCACCAACCAACAACGTCCAGCTACCAGCATCCTGTGAGCACTAGATGATGACTAACACAACTGTACAACAACAGATGAGCTACTGTCTCGGACTTACATCTACAAGTTGGAGCAATAACGTGAATGTATCTAATAGAGTGCACAGTGAGTGTACAGTGTTTAAAAACTCCAGAAGCACTTCTGTGTCTGATCCAATTGTACCAACAAAACACACACTAACACACGACCACCACATCAGTCTCACTGCAGTCCTGAGTATTATCCACCACACAAATAGTATCTGATCTGTGCTGGTCCTGTGGGAAACAGATGACCAACAGATGGCCTACAGTCTATAATTGTAGAACTACAAAGTATATCTATATGGTAAGTGGAAATGATAAACTGGAGAAAAAGTGAGTGGTGAGTGTAAGTGCACCTGGTGGATGAAAAATGGACTGTCAGTGCTTCTGTATAGGTAAAACCCCTGGACTGAGCATTTGACATCACAACCTTCCAATTAGTTAAACTATGAGCTACCATTCTACGACAAGTGCTCCTGATGGATGGACATTGGGCTATGTGTGCTTTTATAGAGGTACACCACCTAAACTAAGCATATGAAGGTGGGAGTTGAACTCTCAACCTTCTGATTAGCAGCCCAAAGCCTTGGCTATATAGCTTGGCATCTGTTGACATCTGAGACAGTGTTGATTTCACGTGTGAGGCAACAAAGTGACAATTTCGAAGGTGTAGAGTCTAAACACTGTACAGCTGAGTTAGACAGCTGAAGATTAAGGGTTTTTGAAGGTCAAGGATAGGTGAAGGTCAAGAGCCCAACAGTGGCAGTCTGAGTGAGGCAAGATCTAAACTCACAATCTTCCAATTAATTTATTGATGGGTTTGTTATACTGTATAACAGAAACCACACTTATCCAGAGTGGCTTACAACTGAGCTGAACTGTTGAAAATTAAGGGTGGGGATTTCCAGCCAACAGTGATGGTCTTTTGGTGTGAAAATGACTAATGAAGGGCTACAGGGTGAGTCATACAAATAGGTAGTAGTCAAAATTGTAAAAGGTGAGCTATGGCCTGCAACTGTACGCTTGCAAGTTGAAACCACAATTAATTGGTCAGTATGTATGAAAAGTAACACTGCTGCATCTTATGCACTCATTCCAGCACAACACAATCTACCATATTTTAGATGGCTACAGTCGGTGACTACAGTCAGTGCCCTTTATATTTTAAGCATCACTGTTTTGATGAGATTCTTTTATTTAATGTCTAGATTTAATTAGTCGCATTTAACATGGAAAACTCCATATACAGTGGGGCAAAAAAGTATTTAGTCAGCCACTGATTGTGCAAGTTCTCCTACTTAGAAAGACGAGAGAGGTCTGTGATTTTCATCATAGGTACACTTCAACTATGAGAGACAAAATGAGAAAAAAAATCCAGGAAATCACATTGTAGGATTTTTAAAGTATGGTGGAAAATAAGTATTTGGTCATTAAATTTGGTTCAACTCAATACTTTGTAACATAACCTTTGTTGGCAATGACAGAGGTCAAACGTTTCCTGTAAGTCTTCACCAGGTTTGCACACACTGTAGCTGGTATTTTGGCCCATTCCTCCATGTAGATCTCCTCTAGAGAAGTGATGTTGGGTCAACACAGACTTTCAACTCCAACAAATTTTCTATGGGGTTGAGGTCTGGAGACTGGCTAGGCCACTCCAGGACCTTGAAATGCTTTTTACGGAGCCACTGGTTCGTTGGCCGAGCGGTGTGTTTGGGATCATTGTCATGCTGGAAGACCCAGCCACGTTCCATCTTCAATGCTCTCACTGATGGAAGAAGGTTTTGGCTTAAAATCTCACGATACATGGCCCCGATCATTCTTCCCTTAACACGGATCAGTCGTCCTGTCCCCTTTGCAGAAAAACAGCCCCAAAGCATGATGTTTCCACACCCATGCTTCACAGTAGGTTATGGTGCAACTCAAGCATTCTTCTTCCTCCAACCACGGCGAGTTGAGTTTTTTTACCACCAAAAAGTTCAAGTTTTTTGTTTTCATCTGACCACATGATAATTCTTCCCATCCTCTTTCTGGATCATTCCATATGTTTTCTGGACAACTTCAGATGGGCCTGGACTCTGCAAGGTCATTCCTCAGGTCATTTCAATCCCTCCGTGTAGTTTCCTGGGATTTTTGCTCACCGTTCTCATGATCATTTTTGACCCACGGGAGGAGGATCTTGCGTGGAGCCCCATATCGAGGGAGATTATCAATGGGTCTTGTAAGTCTTCCATTTTCTTACAATTGCTCCCACAGTTGATTTAATTCACACATCTCTGCTTGCCTATTGTAAAAAAAAGATTCACTCTTCCCAGCCTGGTGCAGGTCTACAATTTTCCTTCTTTTCTTCCTTGTGTCCTTCGACAGCTCTTTTGGTCTTGGCCATGGTTTGAGTTTGGAGTCTGACTCTGTTTGAGGCTGTGGACAGGGTTTCTTTTATACAGATAACGAGAGTCAAAAACAGGTGCCATTAATACAGGTAACGAGTGGAAGGACAGAAGAGCTTCTTTAAAGAAGAAGTTACAATTCTGTGAAAGCCAAAAATCTTGCTTGTTTGTGGGTGACCAAATACTTATTTTCCACCATGATTTTACAATTAAATTCTTTAAAATCCTCCGTGTGATTTCCTGGATTCTTTTCTCATTGTTTTCCATAGTTGAAGTGTACCTATGATGAAAAAATTACAACTCTCTCCATCTTTCTAAGTAGAGGAAACACCAATCAGTGGTTGACTCTCAATAATTTTTTGCCCCCAATGTATGTAGTCTTTTTTTCATTTAACCCCACTTTTCTGGTCAGGGTCAGGGAGGTGTTCTGCCACAAGTTAAGATGCGGAGCCAGTTGATTAATAAAAATTTGTGTAAAAAGCAAAAGTAACATTTGACTCATATCATTTACTAGTTATGTAAAATTATTTAAAATACTGTTCTGAGTCTGACACCCCCTCTCTAGTGGTTTGCTGGTATTTCACCTGTAGGAGGAAGCACACAAGAATGAACCTACATACAAATAGTGGCAGTAGACGTAGAATGGGTTCCTCTGTGACTCTGTTCCACCTCCTTAAACAATCAGTTGTTCCAGCTTTCTGCCCTGATCTCCAAAAATAAAAAAAGTCCATTAAAAAAGCCCATAAAGAAATGGTTTGCCAAAATTGATGGAGAACCTGGCTGCTTTGCGAAATCTATTAGTGCTGATCTACACTCCATATTTGAGATGAATTAGAATACCAGGTGTGAGCCAGAGGTCATTGTCCAACATCAGTGCCTGATCTCACAGTCATGTGCTCAAAACCAGAAACAAACCTCTTCCGAAGAGTGAAGGCTGTTCTACCAGACAAACTCCATACTAATTTCCATGCTTTTGGATGGATTTTTTTGGTGTCTACAAACATTTGGTGATATATAGTGTATTGTGAACATGTGAACTTGCCTGGTGGGTTGAGAATAGTCCTCTGGCTAAAAACATTGCAGTTCTGTGGCTTGAAACTGATTCATCACACCGTACAGGAAAACATGAGCTCTAACTGTATACCTCCAACTATATAATTAAGATGCTGATTAATAACTGTACCACTATGCAAAACTAACTGGAGGGGAAGCTGGATGGTCCTGTGGCAGCAAAGTCTACCCAGCTGTACACAGGACAGCTACCTTGTTCTCCATGAAGGCTCTACCAGCCTTCATATGGGACATATTTCTCCAAATCAGATGCATTTGGGAGCACAGTGGTCTAAGAAGGTAGATCTCCTATGTAGAGTCCACAATAGCGAGCCCTGCTGGCCCTGCGATGGTGTGGCAAGAAACATATGAATTGGATCATGCAAAACACCAATTGTTCAGAGCCTTTCCAGATCATGTGCAGGGTGTCTTAACCTGTCGTCCACGTATTTACAAGAGGCTCCATAAACTGATTTACTACGCTCATTTACATACTTGTACGAAGGGAGCCCAGTCTTACTTGAGAGCCGTTCTTTTTATCATTGTGCCCAAATTTCACTGCCTGCCCTAAATCCACTCCACTCCCTAGTGAGAACCAGCCAGTCACAGCAGATGGATAACGTTAGATAACGTTGTCACGTTAGGTTCCAGTTGAAAGGCACCATTCAATGTAGGCCCCTCTGGCTCAAAGAGAGAGAGAGAGGGAGAGAAAAAAGAGAGGGAGCTGTGTTAGCAAAAACAAAGCAGTGAATCAGAGAAATAACACTTTATTTTATTTTTATTTTTCATGGCGGTTACATTTTAAAGCATATAAACATGGCTGCGACACCTCCGCACAGCCCTGGGGGAAGGATTTTGTGTGAATGCTGTAGCCTGTTTTATGAGGAATTTTTTTTTCTGATAAGTGTTTATCTTGCACTAAATTCTGTTTTCCACAAAAGTGCATTATACTAGTTTTTCGTTGTGTCAATAAAAAGTTTTCTAATATCAAGTGTTGCATTAATTGTATTCAAGGCAAGCCAGCCTTATATGACACATTTCAGCAGTAAATTCAATGATAAAGCGGAGAGATATGGTGTCACCTTCTGTAATGTTTATAGTGCAGGTCATTGATACTACAGCTGGCAATTAATTAGCAATTTGGTACTGCTAAACCTTTTGTACTAATAGAGATTGTAATAATAAAGATATATTGGTGGGATTTCCAGGTTTGAATCTGATCTGAGCCTTATTCTGGCACTATCCTAGATTACTTTGCAGATAAACTTAAATCCTCCAACCCATGAAAAAGGGGAAAAAATGAATGACGAGCCTTTCTTCCGAACAGTCTTCAGAAAGGTATGGAACCATAAGAAAACATCAATTCTCTTCAAAGCATAGTTTCATATTACAAATAGCTGTTACTAACGTACACAACGGTTAAATTGTTTTTCGTTTACTTAAACAGTTATTTGAAATTCGCGAAAGAAAGCATTGATACTAGCATAGCACCATACTGCAGGGTTTCTCACTGCTCTACAGCGCCTCTCACGTTTCTATACGAAATCCGACGGTCAAATGTGGAACTGCAAGATCCCATGTGTAAATACATATAAGACAGCGTGGACATGTCTCTCAGTTGAAAAGCAATCCGCTCATGGCATTCATGATTTTAACAAAGCTGTGATTGCTACATTATTTGAAACACCATGGTGTGAAGTGAAGTGGTGAAAAGTTACCATGGAAATATCTTATTTTGAATTGAAGAGCTATTGTATATGACATGTAGGAATCTAGAAGCAAAAGCTAACTTGTAATGTGAACCACCCGTATGTAGCTAAATATTGGTAATATATGTAATGCCTCATAAAGTTGTAAGTTTTAATAAACTGTAAGCTTGAATAAAGTAGCTACTGTAAGTAATGCATAGAGATTGAACAGGCTAGCCAAGAAGACCTATTTGACCAAAGCAGTTATTTAACCTCTATTGGGGTTGTCACCCCAGTGGTTATGAGAGTCCTTGACCCACCCTGTCAACTGGGACTCCATGACCCACAGTGCCAACAGGGACTCCCCATCAGCTTCCAGAATTTAAGAAGCCTGAGATGGGATGAGAGGTGAAACATTTTCAAGAACCAAGAAGTCCTGTTGCACTCTAGTCTACAATGTCCTTGATGACTGAAAATCTACACAGACATTTTACCCCAATTGCTTTCACCGAATGAATGTTTGCTTTTCCCTTTGCTTCTCGTGGTGAGGGTGATGGCACAGTCATTTATTGTTCATTACATATTTTCAAAATGAACTGGGCTGATAATATTGTTTAGGAGTCTGTCTGCCCTACTTGTAATTTTGATCAGGAACCCCTGATTATCATGATCTAGAGCTCAATTGACTTGTTAATGGTTCATTTAAATGTGCAACAATATGCTCTATTCATACTTGTCCCTGTAGAGGTTTTGTTATTTTTTATATAGAAAATAAACAAGACATGAAATTTGACTAAAGGGATTGCACACCAGATATGTAGTCCCTGTGGTGCTTGTCCTGCAGAACTGCAAACCATATGGTAATCGTCCCTAATCCCATAGCTGGATCCCGTGCGTTTGGGCATCTGTCAAATTAACCTAAACACCAATCTGTCACAGTGTACAGTATGTGCATGTGAATAAATGATATATCTGAAATGACCCACTGTCTCTTTTGACAGCTATAAGGCCTTCACCATTTTTGCTCTAAACCCAGTGAAAAGCAAGACATTCAAAAAAGTACGCAGGAGGTATTTAACAATAAGCTCGAACATACTGTTAATATATTGTTTTTCGAGATGTAGCTTAATTACCAGCTTAAACCTTGATCGCTTTCAACAGTGAGCTTGCTGCGCTGGAGGACCTGTGCGGAGTATGGCTTTATTACGTTCCAAACGCCCAGCCCTGTGGGTATGCCATTGGGGGGGCGCCTCCACATATAGGTGTTATTGCTATATCAACCCTCCACACAACAGACCCACATGCACCACACCCACACACACAACCAGATGACTACTAATAGGCTATAGCAATTGTCCATCGATGATGGGCTTCAGATTTATTGTCACCTTACATGCAGCCTGGTCTAATGGATGGCCATTTAGGGAGACAGGCGGGACAAATTGAAAATTACGGAAAAGCCCACTATTTGTGCATCAAACCTTCTTCTAACTGAATAATTTAGATTCCTTCATAAATCAGTTGTACACACTGACTTGGCCAGGCAGCTATGTCATTTAGTTGTCATCTTGGTGGCTTAAATCTGAAGTCTAGTATGTGTCAGTGACAGAAGGTAAACAATGGAGGAAGAAACAATGGAGGGAAAGGGAATTTATTTTATTTACGCACAGTACTGTGCACAAGTCTTATGCCACCGTTAGATTTGATGTTTTAGCAATGGTATAAAAGTGAAATGAAGCGAAAAAAGCAGTAGGCTACAGTGTCAAGTATGTACAGTTGTACTTGAAAGTTTGTCAACCCTTTAGAATTGTCTATATTTCTGCATATATTTCTGCATAAATACCTAAAACTTCATCAGATTTTCACAGAAGTCCTGAAAGTAGATAAAAAGAACCCAGTTAAACAAATGAGTCAAAAATATTATCCTTGGTCATTTATTTATTGAGGAAAATGATCCAATATTACATATTAGTGAGTGGCAAAAGTATGTGAACCTCTAGGATTAGCAGTTAACTTGAAGGTGAAATTAGAGTCAGGTGTTTTCAATCAATGGGATGACAATCAGGTGTGAGTGAGCCCCCTGTTTTATTTAAAGAACAGGGATCTATCAAAGTCTGCTCTTCACAACACATGTTTGTGGAAGTGTATCATGCACAAAGAGATTTCTGAGGACCTCGAAAAAATAAGTTGTTGATGTTCATCGGGCTGGAAAAAGGTACAAAACAATCTCTACAGAGTTTGGAAGACCACCAAACCACAGTCAAATAGATTGTGTAACAAATGGAGGAAATTCAAGGGACATTGATACCCTTCAGAGGAAATGGTTAAGTTCATGAGTCCACCATCAGAAAGAAACACTGAACCAGCAGTGGGTGCTGGCAGGGTGCAAGAGAAAGCCACTGCTCTCCAAAAAGAAAACATTGTCATCTGCAGTTGCTAAAGATCATGTGGACAAGTCTGAAGGTATTGGAAGGAATGTTTTGTGGACGGATGGACAAAATAGAACTTTTGGTTTAAAAGAAAATATAATGTTTGGACAAAGGAAAACGAATGATAATGAATGCAAAGGTTCACATACTTTTGCCACTCACTAATATGTAATATTGGATCATTTTCCTCAATAAATAAATGACCAAGTATAATAATTTTGTCTCATTTGTTTAATTGCCCAGGAAATAATGTACTATGAAATTTCACAGTAGAACCATGAAGTGGCCAAACTACCACAAAACTTCATAGCAGAACTGTGAACTTTATGGTCAAACTGTGAAAGTTCACATTAAAAAATCTGATGATGTTTTAGGTCACAATTATGCAGAAATATAGAAAATTCTACAGGGTTCACAAACTTTCAAGCACCACTGTAGTGTGACCTCACCTTACAATTGAACAACAACAGTTGTTCTGGCAGCTTCATCAAAATACCTTAACCCTTTTCTGATCAGGGATGCAGAGAATCAGGTGTCAATAACAAGGGATCATATATATGCATAAGGGAGCCATGAACAAGAAGCCAGTCGTCCTTAGGGTTTGAGGGGGTCACTGTTGTAGTGATTTTGACTTTTTACCGCCGTGATTTTAGTAGGGAGCAACATGTTAGTAAAATGGGTATGGCGATGCGTCTGTGCTAAATGTAAATGAATGACCATGGCTTTGGGAAATTAGGTTCAACAAGCACACATGGATACGATTACTGGGTGCTATCTATTTAATTCAAACACGGAGAAATTGCAAATGTTATACCCTATTTTTACCTACCTATTTACCTAGCTTTCTGCTTAACAGGCTATGTTTGGACATACAGAATTCTAACCACTAGGAGGCAGAGCTGAACTTATTCTTACATAGCTAAAAAAGGGTGGGGCTAAAAATAAAAAAAAAAAAACAGATGGACGTTAATTAAATTACTGCTGTAACTACTAATTCCGCGGTTCTGATCTCATTAGTGTATTTTTTCAGCGACGGAAGAAACAGTGGATATCTGTCTTAATTGTACGAATAATAAAGATTCCCTCGAAGTTTGTGATGTGTGCACCACAAACTGAAGTAGGCCTACCAAGACAGTTTGTACTGTAGGTCTGATTTTCTCGGTGTAATTAGCTATCTGTACAGCAACCTTAGAGAATTGAATATATCGTAAGTAATAAAGCATGACTTCAATTTGTATACACGGAGTTGCAAGATAATAAACCTCTGAAATGTCCTCCGAGTTTCATTCATTCCATGATATCATGCTGTTCATTGCGGTCCTTGCACTGTTGTGTGTTTCATCTGTTCCCTAGCAACAATGACTTTTCTCTCTCTGTCTTGTCCTCGGAGTATATTCTGAGAGCAGTCTGCATTCAAGTTTCCAAAAATACAAGCCAGTCTCCTGCTGCTGAGAGAGAGAGAGAGAGAGAGAGAGAGAGACTGAGAGAGAGAGAGAGAGAGACAGTGAGAGCTATGTGGATGAAAAGATGGGAAAGGAAAAGAGAGGGAATGAGCGGTGATGGCCAGCTCTGTTTTTCCTCCATGCGGTTTTAGCCTTACTCTCCCTTTCCACACCATCACTCCCTGCTCACCATGTACCATATAGTGCTAGGCTATAATTCTGGGTTTTGGCTTATGTAAATGTTTTGACAAATCTGCACAAGTCAGTTCTGATGAATCATGCTGTGAGTCCAACATTTAAAACATCGGCTGGTACATAATCTGCCTGAAAGCTGGGAAAAGTATGTAAATATCCATTTGTAATATTTGTTTGATGATTTAACAAGTCATTTTTATAACCAATGTCAGTGGTTGTTCAGAAATTGAGGTTTTTCCCATACTAAACAGAATTCTGTGAGTCCAAAAGCATGCTGAAAAAACCCTAATCCTATACTATATGTATGCTGTGAGTACCCATAGCCATACCCAGTGCTAACAGATTCATAATATGGAGCATGCAAGCATGGAACCTCCACACAAACAGTGGCAGCAGAACAGGTGGCAGTGACTCAGCAGGACGCCGCTATATGTTTCTATCTCCCCAACAATCAGTTTGTCCTGCTCTCCAAAACAAGGTCCATAAAGAAATAATTAGCCAACACTGATGAATGAGTTGACTGCCTTGCGCATGAAATGGACAGGAATGCCAACTGTGAACCAGAGCTTACTGTCCAACATCGGTGCCTGACCTTACAGTTTGTTCCTTAATTTATTGGTAAGTCTTCTGAAAAGAGTGAAGGCTGTTGAATAACGAAGGTGGGGTCCACCAACATTTGGCTCTATAGCGTAAGTGACTTTGGACAAGGTTCCTGCCTGAGTAGTAATTATTTTGTGCAAATGTAAATGTAGTATTGGATCAATACTAAATTGTAGCTCAGTGGTTAAGCCTCTGGACTAATCAGAAAGCTCTTCAAATCCCAGCTTTACCGAGACACCTCTGTTGAGCCCCCGAGCAAGACCCTGGGGCCTGGGTCTGAGCTATATATACAATGCCCATAGCAACCCATCATATCCCTTTGAAATAACAGTTTATCTGTCTTAGAGCCTAAAATCAAACCCCATTTAAAAGCATAGTTGCCCAGCTTTATTTACACATTTGGCTTAAAACATTTGTAATGAGTAAAAGTAATGAGAAAAGCTAGAATAATTTGGCATGAAAAATGATCTGTCCACTGATTGAACACTACATAGAGCCACATTTTGCTTTAATTATAGCTATGTTTTTGTTTGATTATGTCTCTTCCAGCTTTGCAAAGCTCATGGGAGATACTTTGTATCTTTCTCCAAATGTTCTTTGAAAGCACCTTTCCAACCGGGGTGAATTCTTTGCATTACCATACTCTACCAGTCATGGAATCTTCAACAGCCAGTTTCTCAGATTATCAAAACCAGTACAGTTAAAGTCAGGTGGATCCAGTTACCCTGGTGTGTGATCTGGAAGGTGATTGGTTGGACCTGAGTGACTTTATAATATTTACTCTAAAGGGTGTTTCACTAATTATATTATAATAATACTTCAGATTTAAAAAAAAATGTAATTTTCACTTTGGAGAGTTGAAATGTAAAAATACAGCAGGACAAAAAGTCAAAAGTTAATGTGCTTTTCAATGTGGCAAATGGTAAGGGCAGGGTTGTTTCTAGACTACTTGTCGTATTGGGGCACACAGAATTTAGAGGGACACAACTGTACCCATCTGTTTGCCAATTAGTTGCCAACTGTGCATAAAAATAAGCCTGTTAAACACTAAATAGACTAAGTGATTTACCATTAAAGTGGACTTTACTCTTCCATGGATGAGAAATGAAGAACAGATTAACAATAAAATACTTCTTTATTAATTGCATTAATTTTGTTTATGCTAACGTAACTGATGACGTTGCTAATTTAATGAATGCCTTTGTTTCGTCTTGTAATATATTCTTTTAGCAGGTTATACGGTTATAAGTGCCACAGAGCTATGAGCTATCATTAATTCTGCTCAGCAATCTAGGACAAAATTTACATTGTACCTCCATGATTTTAGTGGGACACAGCAACATCACAACAACGCCAATGGCAACAATGCCACAGAAAGTCTGGATCATCTGGTCCCAGTGCAACAGGTGTGTCACTGATTTTTAACTCAGTCTGCCCCGGACAGGACAGAAGAATTTTTTAGATGTGTGGCATAGAAATGCAAAGGGTGGATGCAAATTGGTGCTATTTGCACTATGCTAACATTGGGATGGACTGTCAAAAGAGAATGCAAATGCTTGGAGTTGGCCATTTCACAAGGTAGATACAGACAGTCAGGTAGATGGATTAAATAAAGACATTCATGGAAGCCAAAGGAGTACTCAGCTACACAATACTCTTGCATTTGTATGTAGGAGCACTTCCACATACAATGGAGTGAACAAACCAGTATCTACAAACTTTCATAATCTAGTCTGGCTTCTTTTTTTCCCCAGATATCATGTGCACACAGTCTTGTTTTGAACCTCTGCGATGTTGCACAACCGCAGTTTTGAAATGTTTAGAGTCATTCCTATGCAAGAGAGAGAGAGAGAGAGAGAGAGAGAGAGAGCAGACAAGAATTGAATGAGCTGGCGAGACAGATTAGTTTACACAGAGAGAGGTAGACGGTTTAAGTGGAATCACGCTTTAAGTCCCATAGCTTACACTTTTTAAATTGGAAAGCAGTTCCATAGACACCTCGAGAATTACTTGGTCAAAAAACCTGTCGCAAGCAGCCTTCAATTTGGCATGCAAAACCACTATGCAAGGACATTTGAAAACCACAACAAGACATTGTGAAATACGTGCTTCCACTTACACCAGATCACCTCAGACATGACAGGAGTGCAGTGTTTTGCTGGTTTGGTTGCGTACAAGCCTAAATAAGCTAACGAAGTTATCCAAATACCTTAATTCACAGAAAAAATCCAGACGTTAGCTACAGTAGCATCGTAATGTAGTGCAAAGTCAAAATAGTGTTGACAGTTACAATATATTAGTGTTTTACTTTAACATTTTTCTAACCCTACATGCCACTTCTGTAGCTTATATGTAGTTACAATAGACAAAATATATATTTCACTGTACTGAGAAGCATCTGAAAAACGTTGTACTCACACTATGCCCGGTTGCCTTGTACTGTGCCTGAGCATGATTGTCCCGCATTCCTGCTTCCCTGCGCTCACATTGCACTTAAATGTTCTGGGCTCAAGTATGCTCACATTATTACAATGCTACTTTTTGTGGTGGAGAAAGGCGTGCTTATACAGTTTCATGGTTGTACTTACTTTGTGGATTTTTGGAGTCATTTTGGGCACACTGAAACACAGCCCTCTCTACACCTTATTCATTTATTGATTACCGTATTTTCCGGGCTATAAAGCGCACTGGGTTATAAGGCGCGATATCAACGATCGGCTGCTAACGGATCTATTTTCATACATAAAGCGCACCGGGTTATAAGACGCATTAAATGAAACAAAACCTCTTAAAGTTCCCGTCAGAAAGCCTCGCTCAGTTTGGGGTCTTTTAAAACCTACCTGGCGCAGGAGTCTTCTTGCTTCCCTTCCTCCACTACCTTCTTCTTTTGCTTTCCCTCCCCCCTCCTCCTCCCTTTTTCCGTATCATTGTTTCGTTAATTTTAATTTCTTCCTTCTTTCTCTCTCATCTTTCTTCTCTAACTTTCCTTTTTTCCACTCTTCCCCTCTTTCTTCTCTATCTTTTTTTTTTTGAAATATCCCCGCTTCGAAAATAATGAATGAATGCATATAACCCTAATGCTGAAAAGCCATACCGTATTACCTCACTTCTACTTATACTACTTTACTACCTACTAACTCCGCGAATGTTTCCTGACACGGTGGCCGTAAGCTTCTTAAAACTTTACCCAAGGAGGCCTGCTAAAACATTTTGACAGATTAGTAGCGCCGTGTAACCATCTACAACGGTTCTTAGTCAGACTGCTCAACCAGAATTACTTCATACATTAGACCCGCAAAACGGCATTTTAAAAAAAAGCGCTTGTCGATTTTTTTTGAAAAAATTAAAGGATTGGCGCCTCTTTGGTCCTAAAAATACTGTATGCATGCCAGCATGAGAAGATACTTATTTTTTCGATTACGTTTGCTCCATATACCATCAACTTGTATGGAGGCCCTTAACGTGTGTTCCGTGCGAGGAGGCCAGGTCCACCAATCAAGGTTACCCAAAAAAAACACCTTGCCACGAAAAATGTAGGGCTTTTCAAATTAACATGTTTTATTATGAAACTTTCACAATGCCATTAAACAAAAAAAAAACCACATTTTCAACCACAATTTCAGTCCACGAATTCACACCCACTCCCCCCCACCCTCACACACATTCACCCTTCCCAGTTTCCCCCCCTTTTCCCCAGCTTTAACCTAAACATAAACCTAACCTTTAACCTGCAAAGGACTGGTTATGGCTATATCCAATCATTCCCTATGAACTATTCCCATAGATTTTACGTCTACTACACTATACACTCGGTCGCAATACGAACTGAGATAACAGATTGCACATATTTTCCTTCATGTTTAAAAAAAAACCCCATTTTGCTGGTTATAATAAATGGGGTTTCTGGTGGCCTTTCCAGAGAAACGCAGGGTGCACTGAGCTTCCTCTTCCTCAGCCAATAATCAGGTCACATGTGAATCCTCGCTGTCAAGGTTGGATAAACACTGCAGGAACTCTAACACAAAAACCCAGCTCCCCATGATGGTGTTGTTCTCCCGTGAATTAGCCATTGCACCCGCAGCTTTCCCGCCATTCCTTTTTTTCTCATAAGGGTCCTGATCAAATGAAATTTTGATTTAAAAGATATCATTGTTCAGTTATCACGCCAAACCTTGGTAAGGGCCTTGCAGAGAAAAATTACAATAAATGTGTGAGATTGCGCAAACAAGATAAGCATAAGACATGATAATAAGGTTAAATTAATAATTAAAAAGCATTAAGCCTTTATTTTAACATGACCTTTATACTTGTTCACTCCTCGATTGGTTTGTAACTGTTACTACTGCAAAAATTCTCTTTATGATGGTTTAAATGTGGTCCAATATTAATTGGACCAACAAGATGTAATAATGAATGAAATTATACCAGTCTAATAAGAGTTACAGTCCTAACGGATCCTTTTGGGGCTTCCCTAATTATTGGGTACATTATGATGCAAATTGGCTTAAATGATCAAATTGCTTCTTTTGTTGAAGTGACTTAAACAAAAGTGAGAAAAATAATCAAACCATCAACAAAAACAAAAGTTTTACTTTACTTCTTGCCAAATTAACAACCGATTTACTTAAAATGAACCCTTCCATCCTAATGAAATTTCTCAATTTTATTGCTATGACTAGGGTCCCCCCTGTGAAAAACCCCCTGTGAACATTAAATGCCCCTCTTGTTTGACATGCTCTATAGTGTAAACCGTGCCGGTAGGATCGTTAATTAATTTGTGTTTGTGGCACCAATTAAATTAAAACAAACAGAGAAGCTGGATTTTACTTTAAATCAGTGCTTTCCTAGTATCAATATACACACATCTTAGAGTACCCTGCTCACACAGTGGTAAGTAATGCTGAAGTGTTGTATTCTGGAAAATTTTTGGCACAAAGAAGGTTGACTCTTCTCCCAATTCCATTCCAAGGGCTTGGTTGGGGCTTTTTTGGGGGGCTTTTGTTTTAATCCAGCGTGGACTTTATTGATACAATCGTACATCCCAAGCGCTGAGGGGCCCAACGACTTGGCAGCTTTTTGCAGATGCGGGATTTGAAACCCGAAAACCAATTGAACCCGGGACCTCTGGTCCAGAGTTCAGTACCTTAAACCTTAACTAACAAAACAACAAACCCTTCAAAAACAAAAAAACCAAACACATAAGGGGCCCAACAGTGGCAGCTTGGCAGATGCGGGATTTGAACCCGGGACCTTCTGGTCCAGAGTTCAGTACCTTAACCGCTAGGCTACCACAGTCCCCTACACGTTAATGCCCATACTAGTCAGTCACATTCACAGCAGGCCAATTTAGAGTGACGAATTAACCCAACACATGTCTTTGGGATGTGGGAGGAAACTAGAACACCCGGACTAAACCCACACAGACACAGGGAGGACATGCAAACTCCAGGACCTGTAGTCTAAGGTCAGGATCAAACCGGAGATCTCTGGGGGTGTGAGGTGACTGTGCTAGCCCCCTTGCGACACCATGTCACACTAACGAAGAGTCACTTCTCCCATTCCAACCATACAGATCACAAACATTGGTATTCTGTAGTACTGTGGCATAGGTAGCCTCCCAAGGTCCCTGCCGGGCATTGCGGTAGGCTGGAATGTTGGAGATGTCTGACCCTTGAAGGGACTGTGTACCGTCAGCAGTCTTCCCTAGCCAACTTTAAACTGACCATGGGGTCCCCCAACAGCTAACAGCATGTACTGCAGATCCAGCATGCCAAGTTTATTTTCGTTAATTTATTGTGCTTTTATAGAGATTAACATAGTATAAGACATACAACATACTTAGTTGTGTTTTTTTACTGCCTGCAAATTTATATGTGTTTGGGATATGCTTAGCATCAACACGAACACTAGTTAGTGAGGTAGCTCTTTCCTCTCTGCTTGAAGCTAGCCAAACACTGTTCTTGACTTTGGTAAGATTCATTCCAGGAGTTATAGGTCAGTTCTAGACAAAAGGTTAATCATGAGTAAAGTTCCTGTCGTTCCTCTACCTTTCTTGATCCTACAATACACTACTGTAGATCTTATAATATAAATGAAATAAGTATCAGTTTTAGCTGTGTAGAAGCTATTTAGTAGTCAATTAGATACTAACCAGCGTCACTATGGAACTGCTGAGTTGAAGTTAAAAGCTTCAGGAATTAATCATAAAATAAATCATTCGTTCATAGTGTAATTTTTAAATATTGCCCGCATAATTCATACCGACTCTTGAAATTTGGAATCAGAACTGCGTATAAGGACTAATTCAATATTTATGGAACCGAGCAGCCCTTAGCTTTTCAAAAAAAAAAAAAAAGAAAGTTTATTTTTCCAATTCCATTGCAGAAAAGAGAGTTGACTCGACTCTTGGGATTCATAATATATTTTACACGGCGCAATTAAACTGATTCATAAGAATGAATATGCTTAGTAAAGCATATAAATCATGCAATTAATCACACGCTTTATTAATGCTACATTTTTACTTAATATTAGACTCTTGGAATCTGGATTTAACTGGAGTCCACTCCAGAATTTCTGGAATCAAACAGTCCTGGTATTCCTGAGCTTTCTCCACACGCAGTTGACATAGCGACTGTCCGTGGCCTAGAAGGCGAATCCAGAAGAGTTGATTCACCAAATCCATCCACTGCAGAAATAATTCGACACTAATGGTTCAAACTATGTTTTACACTGTAAAATTGAATTCTCATTATTAGTCATACTATTAATAAATCAAGCGTTTATGACATTTGAATCGTCAATTACTATTGACGCTTGGATTCTGGAATCGGAGCCGGAATCAACTCCAGGATTTCTGGCATCAAACAGTCGTGTTAAAAACGAACCAACTCAAATATTTCCTAATCGATTTTAAAATGAATTAAATCACACTATGAGTCATATTACAAATCACACCACGTATGAACACTGCACTGGTAATTAATATGAAAAATGAAGCTTGAAATCTGGAATCGGAACCGGAGTCGACTCCAGATTTCTGGACTCGAGCAGGTTTGTACATACAGTTGACATGGCGACCGTTAGGCGAAGGCGCCCACGCAAAATGGAAAAGAACGCCCCAGTCAGCCGTAAAATATAATGTTACAGCCATAGGCGGACTTAAGTGAACTAATGCTCCACTGACTAACGACTGAGATGGCGTAAGGACGTTTTTAGGAGGAAATATGTGCAGAACAGCCGCCTGCTGTCTCGCCGCGCCACTCTTCGGTACTGAGGAAGGAAGCTGTCGTCTGCGATGACGTATGGCGCAGTCGTGTAGTGGAGTGACGTCACTGGTCTATCACCCTGAAGCGCTTGGCTCGGTAATTAGTGGAGTGAGACGGGGAATCGAGTACGGACAGGCTGGATCAGACGGTTAACACCCTAAATCGAAATTAAAACTGATTCAAACCATCTCCTCGTCGTTATTCGCGTTGGAAGGAAGAACGTCGTGTCGTACTGAGAGCGGATCTTTCTCCTTATAGGCTTCATCTGTTAAAGGTAAGAGACGATTAAGCGGTGCTATTTTTGACTCGTGTGGTGCTAATTTGACAGTATTGTTGACCTAAGCTCGCGATTTGTTCGTCTGATGTGTTTTGTGTCGCGATTCAATGATTAAATGACGTTGTTTAGCCTCGAGTTAGCCGAGATCCGACTACGATTGTTAGTGTCGTTTCTGCTACTGTGTTGAAGACGTGACTATTATTGTATGAAAGTCCAAAAGCACGGTTGAAAGGGACAGTTTGCCGAACTGCGTTGCTAACGGAGCCATTTGGTTTGCCCGCGATCATAGAGCAGATCATGTTTTAATCGCTGCAGTGGCTGGAGAGGGTAAAAAAAAAAGGCGAGCGTTTGTTTAAAGCGTTTCATCGATCGATGGGTTTATTGGTATCGCCGAGCGAGGAACTTTTTCACAAACGATCCGTCGACGATGGTGGTTTCCTGATTTGTTGTGAAATGCAGAAACGGGGGGAGCCCCGCAGAGGTCCTCGGAGTGGTGAATGTCATTACCACAGCAAAGCAGTGCGGGGGGGGAGGGGAGCGACCGACCGACCGGCTGGCTGGCTGGCTGACTGAGCGAATGAGTAAGATCCACTTGCAGGCGGGGGTGTCGTGTCTGTCTGTCACTTGCAGTACGCCTGTGTGTGACTCATTTTTTTTAAAGGTTTAAAGGCACACCGACGAAAACAACGCTCGCCCTTAGGTTAACGCCGTTTTGACATTTGGCTGCTGAATTAAACCCGCCGCACGTTAGGCGTTTTCTCGCTAATGCCCCCGACGTGGGAATGGAGCGGCCTTTCTGGCAGCTTTCAGTGTAATGTCTATGCAATGTTACATTAACAGCATTTAGCACCCTTGTCTAAGGTGACATACATTTAAAGGTTAAGGTGCCTTGCTCAATGGCCCGACAGTGGCAGATGTGGGATTAAAGGTCAAGACGTAAGTAGTCCAGAGCTTTAACCAGTAAACAACCACTTGTGAGGTTAGGTACAGACTGTAGGTAATGGTGGCTCAAATCCTGTTTTCCATTTACATCATGTAGCAGACAGCCTGGTCCAAAGCTACTTACAATTTAAGGGTAAAGGCTGTGCCCACCCGTATTCTTTTAAGTAATAGTCAAGAGCCGTAACCACTATTCTTACTAATAACCAGTGTTGTGGCAATATGGATGTAACTTATACTTTAATCAACAGTTACTTACAGTTGAGGATTAAGGGCCCACTGGAGGGGGTTTGAACTTAGAGCCTTCTGGTTCAAAGTCCAGTGCCTTTAACGTTGAATCACTATGTTGTGATGTTGCTTATAAACTGTGGGTAATGGTGCCTCAAATCAATTTCCGTCTACATTACATCTTTATTACAGTTGAACATCTTGGTGGAAACAAGATTTTAACTCTCAACCAGTCAGGTAACAGTCTAGAGCCTTAACCACTAGTTAGTACCAATCCATATTTTCCATTGTTGTAACAATACTGATAAAATCGCAACTTTTACTCAGTGACTTCCAGTTGAGGATTAGAAGCCTTGTTTACCTCATAACCGTCTGGTAAGTAGTTCAGTACCTTCGCCTTTTCTCCAAAGAGACACGCAATTTATTAGTAAGGCTGTTGCTTATAGGTGCAACGGCTTGGTAAAGTCATGATTTAAAATCGCGATCTACCAGTTTTTGGCGAGAGCCTTATCCTGTTATTTAGTGCTGATTTGGCAGACACTTTTATTCAAAGTGATTTACAGTTGAGGATTAAGGGCCTTCCTCAGAGGCTTGTCTTAACACGTCTTAACATTTAAACTCACAACCTCAAGGTTTATAGTCAAGAACCTTAACCCCTGATAAACAGTTTTCTCTGATGTGTGACAGCGTGAACAGTATATTATGCACTCTGTATACTGATATATGGCTCTGTTCAGGTCTTGTAATTGAATCATTTACAAAAAACATAACTAAGAGAATGCAGGAAGAATTAACAATTGGTGTGAAAACATAAATGTAGAGAATTTAACTTTGCAGTCGGTTTTAGTAACAATCAAGTCCGCTGACTCTTGGCTATTTAACACTGAAGTATCATTATGCTGACCTATTGAAATGTTCAAACAATAGTTTTCTATTGTCCAACCCTACTAGGTTGACGCAGACAGTACAGACAGTTTGGTGTCTTAAGCAGGCAAATCTGAGTAATCTTGCAACATTCATGGACAAAAAGTTGTTACTGTTTGTGTTGGACGGTTTTCCTTCCACTGATCATCATTCCAGTCTATGTAGTTTCATGTAAATGGAAAACAAGAAACATCTACTCCTCACCCACACAAACGCACCATTCTCACTACTCCAACCCTGATGTTATCACACCGCCATTCATAATCGCATACTTTCATAACACGGGCTATGTTCAAAGTCTGCTGAGCTGCTTCATTCAGTGAAGAAATCACAGTTTCCATGCACTGCAGCAATAAACCAGGTTTCCAAGTAATGGTCACGCAGCAGTTTACACCCATCCAGTCACATCAGCTCAGCGGTTCCTCCATTTTTCAAGATGCGGTGTAATGGCATTCAGAGAGCATGCCTGTTCAAAAGTTGTATTCCTGGTCAGATGACGTGTTTTGGCAGCAAATGGAGAACTAGGGCTGTCAAACGTTGACGGCAGTTAACATTGTTGATCGCATTTTCTCCGCTTGGCTCTTTGAATCACCTGAAGTTAATGGGTGTGTCCAAAATGGTCCCCTCCCTTATGAAAATGAATGGTTTTACCATGTTTTTTTGGTGGATGAAAACCATGAATGGTTACTAAGGTATCTCTACCATGGTTTTACCATAGTACTGTAGTAAAACCATGGTAGTTCCATAGTATACACATAGTTACCATAAGATACCTTAGTAGTTCATAGTAGAATCATGGTTATCTATACAATAACCATAGTTCCTATACGCTACATAGTTTATAGTTAGTTTTATTAGTTGAAATACTAAGGTATCTTTGTTAGGAAAGTGGCTAATGAAACAAATATTGGCGACCTGGGTGGCATTTGAAGTCGCAGTGAAATGTTGTAAGGAAGAAAACAAGATGTGATGAAAACTATCTAACTAACAGGAGCAAGCAAATAATGATCTTAATTGTGTTAAAAATAAGGTGATTGACGTGATTAAACATCCTTTCTACCACTTTTTAAAACATACCCGGAAAAACTATTGGAATGATCCATGTATGCTTTTGTAAGGTCCCAGAGCTTGTTAACATTGTACTAAAACTAGCAGAAATGTCGTATTTGTAAGTTTTCCTTGCTGCGAGGGTTGTGTTAACATATTTTCATATAGATCAACAAAACATGTAAATTGCCAAGGGTTCCCAAACATTTGCATAAGGCTGTACACACAGACAGCTGCACCTGTTCAGAGTCTACAGATTTTATCACATTTTATTACTATTATTATACCAGCACAAGCATTTACATGTCGTCTTATCATAATTGTAGAATAAGCACTTCGAGAAATCTGAAAAACTGGTGTTTATTGTTGATTATAATTTTGCGTGTCTTGGGTATTTCAATACTTTGAAGTCTTGCTTAAATAGACTTTGCAAATCTGTTAATAAATCTGTTAATAATGTGACCAATTAAGAAAGTTGGTGCTATGTTGGTGGATATTTCATGGCATGTCAGAGTTGACCAAAGGCAAATGTTCATAGATAGCCAGCCCTGCACAGGAGGCATCACCCTTCACCCATCACCCACTCACATGACCCCCCTCAGGGCATGTATGAGCCAGCCAATAGCTATATAATTATTTATGTACATGATTTGCCCAAACCAGAATGGTTTGATCCCTCCTTTCCTGGGATATTTCTGTAACTATACCAGAGGAGTACATCATGGCATGTTGATATAGCTTTGTAGCTCCTACTGTAATGACTGTAAACTAGTCTGCACATTTTATAAGCTGGTTTATCCCTCAGGCACACAATGGTCTGATTTATGTTAAATAACAATGTTCCCTATTGAAGAATGGAGGGTTAATTACAGCTTAATGAAGCTGCAGATCCAGAAATGCTGTCTGACCACAAATATGGCTGTGACGCGGTGAGGCAGTGTTTAACCCCAGTCACCGTTACATGGCATTTACAATGAGCAATAATGAGAAGTAAGACTGTTGAATAGTTAAACAGTTATGATTGAACGGACATTTCTAAAGACGCCAGTGTTTTGACAGGCTGTTCCTGGTTTTTCACAGAGTTCTTCCAGAAGCTTGAAGTTCAGCTCACTACGATGATTCTCGACCTATAAAAATACTCCATTGTCATATCTGGTGTTCTTGAACTACAGTCATCAGAATCTCAATCACACATCGCAATATGGCTATGGTCCAGAACAGCCGTCCTCATCCTAAGAAGGACCAGGCTCTCCTGAGAGTTCCAGTGAAGAGGTTGATGCGAGAGAGGCCGATGGAAGCCGCCCCCATAAAGAAACGTGTAATGGCCGCCCTCAACTTGTCGTGCAAGAAGGAGGCATCCGCATCGTCAAAGCCTCCTGTCATAAAGACTGAGCACGTTGAAAAGGACTCGCAATTTCTTGGTTACCAACAAGTCTCCAAGGGAAAGGATGGACTCGACGGCGCCCTGGATTTGAGCCCGGCTCTGAGACACACTCTGGCCCAGTTTACTCTGAGCAGCCAGTGCTCTCTAGGTGGCCCCGCTGCATTTTCTGGCCAGTACAGCCAGGAAAAGCTGGCCCCTTCTCTCACCCAGGCCAGCGTGGCAGTAGGGCCCTTATTGGTGCCTCCTGACAGCTCAACAGAGCTTGTCCTGTGCAACCTGGAAGGCGAATCCATTTCCTGCTTCTCTGTCGGAGGTGAGCTGCGACTCTGCTTGCCCCAGGTGCTCAACACGGTGCTGCGGGATTTCTCCCTGCAGCAGATCAACTCCGTCTGTGACCAGCTCTATGTGTACTGCTCAAGATGCAACGCTTCCCAGCTGCATGTGCTCAAAGTGTTGGGCGTCCTCCCACCCGGAGCACCCTCCTGTGGTCTGATCACCCTGACTGACGCCCAGCGACTGTGCAACACCCTGCTCCACCCGGGTGAAAACGCCCCAGCCGGGCCACTTAAGGACCACCGGGTAGCGGAAGAGGAGGACAGAGAGGCAGAGGATGCCGGAGGGTTCTGGGTGGAACATCAGTGCTTGGGGAAGTGCCAAGGCCTGTTTGTGCCTCGTCTGTATGTCAGCCCAGGGGCACCCTGCATCCGCTGTTTGCAGTGCCGGCAGCTTTACTGCCCCGAGCGCTTCGTCATGCACTCGCATCGGCAACCGGACAAGCGCACGTGTCACTGGGGCTTCGACTCTGCCAAGTGGGCCTGCTACCTGCAACTCGGACGGAGGTACCTGGGCATGGCAGAGGAGGTCAAGCTGAAGCAACTGCTGGAGGCGATGAAACTGAAGTTCAACGTGCTTCGCCTGGACACGAAGCCACTTCTGGTAAGAGTCGCTTCATATTGTATTTATTCAGGTTCCTATTGGTTAAAAGAAATAGTTAATCATTCATCGTTAAATAAAGTCTCATCTCGTTAGATTTGAGAATAGAGTAGAATAGAGGTTGAATTTGATTACCAAACTGCTGGCCTTGGACTTCCATTAGGAGTGGCTTTTAAGAAAGCTGGCTTTCCCAGTACAGGCAAAACTGTGGATTTTGTTGATGATGGAATTGCCCATAAATTTCAAATGAATCCGTTGGAAATAAGGTTTAAAACACTGAAGCATTAGTATTTACAGAAAGGGATGTATACAGAGAATAAGGTATGTGATTACACTGAGCCAGAAGCACATAGTTAGATGGTTAATGGATGGAAAATGCTTTGTTTAGATAGATTTATGGGAGGTTGTGAGGCACTGTAATCTAGAACCAAGTCATCATTAGTCATGAGAAAACAGTTTGGAGCAGAGCATGAGATCCGTCCGAGGGACAACATGTGTCACCGGAGTAAGCCGTAAATATTTTGAACCACGAGTAAACAGCAAACTGGTACTAGGTCAGCCGAAGCGGGTTTTGTGCTGGAACAGGCGTCGCCCCCTTCCCCCCTCCTTCCCAGAGGAAGCTGCAGCACAGTGTTTCGGTCAGGGTCGCCTGGCTCTACTTAGAGTCTGCATAAACAGCAGGAACCACGGCAACAGGGCAGAGAAACAGCGAGGAGGGCGCGAGTGGGAGGGAAGTGGGCGGGAGGGAGAGAGCTTGGAAAAAGGAGATGGAGATGAGGAAAGAACTGGAAACAGAAAGAGAGGGAGAGAGCAAGAGAGGCCAGGACAGCATGTCCCCTAGTCCTGCAGCGTTCTGCTCCCCCATCGCAGGCCCTGCGCTCACCCCACAGCGCTCTCCTTTTGGCCAATGACAACACAGCCCCCCGGCCCCATCCTCCCTCGCAGCCTATCGACGCTGAGCGCGACCAGTCGATTCCCATCTCGTTATATAATGGTTAGCCAGAGACTAAACAACGGCCGGCGACAGCAGTTCTGGGAAAAGGGCTTCTGCTTTCAGAAACGACTGCCGCTGCTTGAAATGAAAGATTGAACACGGACAGACCGCGGCTGTGTAGTCGCTCCAGACGGCAGACGTGAGATCCAGACATAACATCCGTCTTAGAATACAGCAAGGCAGTCTATCTCACAGGCACACTTAAATCGCAGTGTCAAACAGACATAATGTGTTGTAAAGAACAGACTGGTGACCTTTGGACTTGGCTTGGCGCCACAGCGTAGGAAGGCGCGACTGGGCGGGCTTATTTTGGTCTCTGTCGTTATTAATGTTATCTGAGATAATAGATGGTATCGGCTAGGGTTTTGACACAAGCGATAGCCGGCGCGACTGGAAGGAGGCTGGATCGTATTAGAGGGCAGGAAATTTGCCTAATTTTCTCATTTCCTTCAGGCCAATTAGAGCTGGGTTTACAGTTGAAAAATAAAATAATAAAAAAATCACAAGCCTTGTATATTTCTAGGTTGGCTCTTCTCTGAGTACGTTCGTCATTTGTTAATCTTTAAGACATACAAGACCGCCTCAAAAAAAAAAAAAAAACCTAAAAGCTGAAACATCTCTGTACCCATGCCTTAAATATGTAGATTTTTCAGTATCTGTTTATTTTATGAATTAATCAAGTGTTAACACTTAGGTGCTGAGTAAGCCGTTGAAATGAAAACAAAGGGCCCTTCACTCCATAGTAGAGGTCTTGCTTCATTGCAGAGGCAAATTAAGAGGAGTTTAAGTAGATCTTCAGGACTAAAGAGGCTCTCATAATGTTAATCTATAGCCAGAGCAGCAATGCTAAATGATCAGGCCCTTGGGCAGGTCTGATGCAACTGATCTGTTCCATTGAGGTCACTGATAAGTCGTGTCAGTGTTTTAGTGGGCTACTCGCGTCACATGTCGTAAATCGTCTGGAGCCCTCATGCCGGCTAGAGCCACGTGATGGATCACAGACGTACACACACACAGTGGTCTGGAGTCCTTATGCATGAGTTCATGTATCAGGGCTTCACAGCAGTAAACGCTCCAACCTGCAAGGCCTGTTAAGTCTCTGGGAGAAGTGCACTCTGTCTGTGTGCGATAGGAATCTGAGTATCTGTTAGATTGCGGTTCAAGATAGAAATGTCTTAAGGGCAAAAACTGGCTGTTTTCATTACCAGCGGTCTGCTCGAACAGGAATTTCTGTTTGTCTACGTGTGCTCTAGCTTCCCCTCAGGGCTTCTTGGTGTGTCTGGTGCAACGACTGGTGGATTTTATTACGTTTCTGGCTGCTTGTGTAAGGTAGTACTATAGTTCCCCCAGCGTGCCGTCGTTCATGCATGCCTTCCTGTCTGCTAACACAGTGAGAGAGAGAGACAGAGAGACACACACAGAGAGTGAGAGAGTATGATGGGGCCTCCAGGAACTCGGCCTTTCATAAAGAAACATTCAGAACCGCCAGAGCTAATCCTGCCTCCCCTCCGGGCTGTGCTGTACTGATATACTATCCCTGTTTGTGCCTTATAGGAGACGGTCCAAGTAGAGGAGGGATTAAATCTCTGTTCTGGGAAGGAGAGGCAGTGCGGGAGCACTTCTGAGGCAAAGGTAATGTGCTCAGCTAGACTAAACTTTAGTCTGTGCCTGTCACCGCATTTCCCAGCGCAGACAAAACCAGACCAACAGGTTCTTTTTTTATCCTTCCCATGCAGGCTGCTGCTCTGCCCGCCTATGTGTTTGACCCGTGTCTGCTTGCCAATTTGAAGGAGGACCCCAGGCAACTTGATCTCATGTGGCAAAGGTACAACACACCTGTTTGAGTACATGTATGGAAAATGTTTTTTTTTTTAAATGTACCACATGCCGTATATGGTTATTTAGAAGATTTATTGAGTTTTAATGCAATGCAAATCTGTACACATAGTAAATCTACTTTTATATAATAAACCTATTTTTAGAAACTTCCATGGGCGACAGAACATTCTAGACTGTCTAACACCTTAGCAGAAGCATTCCTAACACCTTAGCAGAAGCATTAACATGCCCTTGCTTTTTAAACATACAGTGTAGCTCAACCGTCATGTGGGTTTGAATTTATACACTAGGTAGAGATTTGCCTTTAAGAACACTGTGTACAGCAAAAAGAAATGAAGCACAATAAACATGTTTGGTACACACATTTTGGGGACGGTCTCCGTTCACTTGCCAGATATTTCTATGTATTTCAAGCATTTTAGTTTCTTGAAGAATCAACATATAATACAATACTTAATTTTTACCTTTTGAACTCACTTAAAATACATTTACAGTAAAGATGTTTTGCTTTGGCTTCAATTCTTTAAATCTCTCAAAAGGGGCCATTTTTGGTAGTATAATACAAGGCTTTTTTAAAAACATTTTCCCCCATCTGGGAAAAATCACAGGGCATTAAGAGCCAGTGTTGGAATTCACAGTCCACAGGCGAGCATGTACCCTAAATGGGAGTGGGGCCGAGTAGGGGTCACTGTTGTAGTGCTGTTGGGTGATCCCAATAACAAGAATTTAATTTAATGTACAGTACTGTGAAAAAGTCTTAGGCCACCATTTAGATGGGACTGTGGTAGCCTAGTGGTTAAGGCACTGGACTATGGACCAGAAGGTCCAAGGTTCAAATCCCACCTCTTCCAAGGTCCACTGTTAGGTCCTTGAGCAAGGACCTTAATCCGCAATTGCTTGGATTGTAAGTTTGTATCAATTGTAAGTCGCTCTGGATAAGGGCGTCTGCTAAATGCTGTAAATATAATAAATATTAGATGTGTTGTCTTAGGAATGGTATAATGTCGGCAATTAGACCCAAAAAATATCAAACTTGTATTCGTCACTCCATAATAGTCTTTTCCAATCTTCATGAGCTTTAAATTATAAGTAGGATATCATAATTTGCTTTATAGACGCTCTAATCATTTTCACAGATGTTCTAATAATAATAAAATGAATGATAATGTGATAAAGTGATGGTAATGTTTATACTAAGTATCGTAGGCATTCTAATGATGATGTTGATGAAGGCTGCCTTTACAGTCACAAGCGACGTATAAAAGTACACACAAAATACGAAATCTGCCACAGTATTGAACCATACAGGCAGTTAAACGCAGAAATCTTGTCATTTACGTCAGAGTAAGAAAGGTTTTTTTAGTTTTAACTGCATGCGTTGCAGTTTGTTATGTAAGAGATAATGCCCAGCATACTGTACTGGTAGATGGAAATAACAGACGTCCTGTTTTCCTCCACGACGTCTGTTATTTCCTTTTCACAAGACAGTTCGGTGGGTGTGATCTCGCTTACGCCATGGCGACTTGCCATGGAGTTTAAAAACAGATGTTGTGCTTTTTCTAACATGAAACGGCAAACTCATTTTATATAGACCACTTTTGAGACGCTCGACTTCAGTTTTTATGCTGTGGTTGCTAAGTTTACATAGCGAGCGCCTGTGTGCGGCTCTGTGTAGGCTTCAGTGCACTGTCTGTGTAATTAAAACCAAGGTGTAATAACATCAGCATTAGTCTATTGAGCAACATGCAAAGATGCATAATTGAGTAATTATCAGGGTACTGAATGTATTTAGATGTGATATATGGGGATGTAGGGCAGCACGGTGTAAAGTGGTTGGCGGTGTCGCCTCACAGCTCCAGTAACCCGTTTTTGAGTCCCAGCTCGACCGCTTCCTGTGTGGAGTTTGCATTTCTCCCCCTGTCTGTGTGGGTTTCCTCCCACATGCCAAGGACACACGTTAGGTCAGTAGTGTGCGATGGACTGGAGCCCTGTCAAGGCCTGGTTCCTTATTGTGCCCTGTGCGGCCGACTAATTAGGTTGGGTTAAGTGGATATAGTAAATGAATTTATATGGGAACATGCACTCAGGATGTGCAGCGGCTTTTGTCTAACCCACTGCCATGATGACCTGGGTTCCGACGGGCATTTCCAACTGGGTGGGACATAGGACAGTCACGACTGGGTGTGCCTGAAGTTGCTTTTGCCTGCACCATGTGCATGTATGTGTGTATACAGGGACATACAGTACTGTGCAAAAGTCTTAGGCCACCATTAGATTAGATATACCATTGTTTTAGTATAGTATGGAATAATGACCATATATAATGGTTCCTCAGTCTCTTTATTTGAGTACATCCAGATAATACAGTATGTGTTGGATTGTAAAACTGAAAGAAGAAACTCTGTAGGCTACACTGTCAGGTATTCACTGTGAACTCCCCTTACATTTGAGCAATAGCAGCATCTGGTGGCTTCATCAGGTTGCCAAGTTAACCCTTGTACAGTCTGAAGAAGCTTGATCAGGAATGGTCTTTTTGGAAGGGGAGCAGCCAAGAAACCACATTTTTTTTTATAAGGGAAAAGGTTTATAGTGGAAAAGGTTTTAGGGACAGTCATTGACAATATGTTATATGTGGTCATTATACCATTGCTAAAACCTAATGGTGGCCTAATTCTCTTTTGCATTAGTTTTAATGGCTCTTCTTGTGTTCCTTCCCAGCTGGTATCTCTACATGCATGATAAGCTGTCCAGTTCCAGCATGGTCCTGGCTTCTGAGAAGGACGTAGAGCCAAGGAGCGTGGAGAATTTCAAACACGGGGGCAGCCAGGACGTCAAGAAGTCAATCCAGGAAGTGGAGGAGTTTGACCTGAAGGCGTCCTGCACTGCAGGTCTTTCATCCTTCAGCTGTCCCAGTATCACGTGCCTGATTGTATGTTCACGCATGAG
>JAJAGP010004483.1:0-49023 GCA_025084515.1 Ancistrus triradiatus | reverse complement strand
CATTTGAGTTAATGTCCTATTAGTCATTTATAAATTCATTATTTTATGTAGTTAAAGGTTAAACAACAGAAATATTAACAGGATAAATAGATAATTAAACAGAAATAATGATAAAAATGGCTTTTTTTATTTATTTGGAAAAACTTTTCATCATCAAATGTAATCATGAGATGTGATTGGCTGATTTTGTTTAGTTTTTATTCAGTAATGTTACTCCAGGTTCTGATTCAGGTTCCTGTTTCTGATTCTCATCTGAACAGGAGCCATGTTGGTCCCGACTTTCTGCTTCTGGATCTTTAATGGGCTCTTGATGATCGTAGATTTGACAGGGAAACCCACTTTCATCACAAAATACAGAATTCAGCAGGACAAGAACAACCCGGTACAACAGCACCACCATCTTTAACTGTTCCCTTTAACTTGACAAGGGGGTGGGGATTTGGGGTGGGGATTTGGGGTGGATACTTGGGTGGTGGTAGCAGCTGCTCCATGACATTTTTACATTTACAGCATTTAGCAGACGCCCTTATCCAGAGAGACTTACAATTGATACAATCTTACAATTCAAGCAATTGTGGGTTAGGGGCCTTGCTCAAGGACCCAACAGTGGCAGCTTGGCAGAGGTGGGATTTGAACCCTGGACCTTCTGGTCCATAGTCCAGTACCTTACTCGCTAGGCTACCACAGTCCCACATGACTTTACATATATTTAGATTAGAAAAAAAAACCATTTGATTAAGGGTTTTGATTTTGACAGTGAATCTAACAGTGTTTTTTCGTGGGTTTACTCCGGCCACTCAGGTTTCGCCCACAGTCCAAAGATATGTGTTAGGTTAATTGCTGTTTCCAAAGTGCCTTTAGTCTGTGTGAGTGTCTGTGCTTTATGGTGGACTGGCGCCCTGTCTAAAGATGGCCCTGTCTTGGCCAGGATTACGCGGATAAGAAAATGAATGAATAATTATATAATAATAATTGTTATTATAATTATTGTTGTGATGAACATGAATATTATTATTAATATTATTATTATTACTGTTGACCCGTTGACTGTGTTTTCCTCTTATCTCTCTCTCTCTCTCTCTCTCTCTGACACAGAGAGTGTTCAGAGTCCTTGTTTGATAATACCTCAGTGCTGCAGGTGAAGGTTCAGGTTATTTATCAGGTTCATGTTCATGATTAGACTCTTCTGATAAACTCTGAACGTTCTGCTGATGTGGATTGGAGCCCAGAGTTTATGATGATGTATTTAATCTAATTGCGCCTCCTCTTGGTGGATGATGTTATTTGTCATTAATGTAATTGCACCCCCTTCTGGTGGATGATCTTTGAACATGTTGATGTTGTAGGTTGAGGCAGGGCGTTTGTGGGGGGCAGTGAAGGTGGTGGCATTTAATCAGGTCTTCCTCTCGCTTCCGCTCGTCACCATAACTTACTTCGTGATGTCGTGGCGTGGACGGCCCTGCGCTACAGAGCTACCCACCTTCCATTGGGTCCTGCTGGAGCTCGCCATCAGCGGCCTGCTGGAAGAAGTGTTTTTCTACTACTCACATAGGTCAGTACATTTACATTTACCCTTATCCAGAGCGAATTACAATTGGTACAGTCTTACAATCCAAGCAATTGTGGGTTAAGGGTCTTGCTCAAGGACCCAACAGTGGCAGCTTGGCAGAGGTGGGACTTGAACCCTGGACCTTCTGGTCCATAGTCCAGTACCTTACCTAGGCTACCACTAGGCTACCACTGTCTGGAATTGTTGCTGTGTTTTGCTTCAATTACATTTGCATTATTAACTATTAACCATATTACTAACTATTAGCTTTTTTTTTTCTTGTATTTTTTTCTGCAGGTTGGTCCATCATCCATTTTTATATAAAAGCATCCATAAGATCCATCACGAGTGGACTGCACCGATCGGAGTTGTTTCTCTTTACGCTCACCCTGTGGAACATGTGGTGTGTTACGCTTCATAACACACACACTAACATACTAACACACTATCTGGTGTGTGATGTGATATTGTGACATTGTAATGTAGTATTGTGGTGTGTATTAAATGTGTAATGTATGATGGTGTGCTGTTGCACTGTGATGTGTGAGTTTGTTGAGTTGTGTTATAACTGATTATAAATGTGATTGCTGCAGCTCTCAAACATGATGCCAGCACTGATGGGTCCGGTTATTTTGGGTTCTCATGTCTCCACGACGTGTCTGTGGTTCACCGTTGCTCTGATCGTCACCTCCATCTCTCACTGCGGGTATCACCTGCCCCTGCTGCCCTCCCCCGAATTCCACGACTTCCACCACCTTAAGTAAGAACATGGGGTAACGTGTGTGTTGGGGGGCTAGCTTTACAAGTGACAGGTATTAGATATGTAGGGCACTCTAATGGGTGTAACCTTCATTATTCTAATCTGCATGCAGTGCAGTACATAAGAGAGTCATATTAGATCCAGCCCTGTTCTGCTTTATCTTTTTGTTATGTGGACACTCCACAGTGTTGAGTCCTGGCTCTGACACTGTACTGAGTGAATGAGTTGTCGTTGTGTTTGTGTCTTCAGGTTTAATCAGTGTTACGGTGTTCTGGGTGTTCTGGATCGACTGCATGGCACCGACGATAAATTCAGAAAAACCAAAGCCTATGAGCGACACACTCTGCTGCTGAGCCTCACGCCCCTCACTGAGAGTATTCCTGACACACCCAAAAAACAGGACTGATCCACACAGTCACCCTGATTAGTATTGTTTTTATTAATATTCATATAATTATGGTAAATTACAATGTATTTGGTTCCTGTTTGCACTGTGCCTCGTCACGTCCTCTGACATCACCGTGTGACGTCATGACCTGCGTCACGTTACCCATTCTCATCAGGAGCAGGAGGATCTTCTACCAAGCCATAATAAGCCTCGTTACCTCAGATTAGTCTTGTACAGTCACTGTGCATTTGCACCAGCAGGTGGCGCTGATGAGGGAGCACCACTGAGGCTTTAGGTGATTTGGGTGCTGCACAGCTTTAAGGTCTTGGGTTCAATCCTGAGCTCCACTTACTGTGTGTTTGCAGTTTGGCATGTTCACACTGATACTGTGTTCACAAAGCCCACAAATTGAAGATTTCATAGTCAGACCGTGTGGAGATGTAATCACTAAAGTCTGAGAATGAGACACGGCGATAAAACTCCATCCACAATTTATCAATGTTTTTATTCTGTTTACATATATAATATGGTAAGTAAGCATATCAATCAGTATTAATAATAAATAAATGTACCTGTCATTGATGGAGGTCTCTGTCTCTCTAATCAGTCTTTGTCTTATCAGTTTTTACCAAAATTTACTGAATCCCTTTGTACAATGACAGTAAAGGTATTCATACTTCTGCTAAAGATTAATTTTATTTATTTACAAATTAAGTAATTCACATCTGGATTACTCATTAATAAAATAATAATAATTATATAATGATAATTTTCTGATCTCTCCCTCAGATAATAAGATACAAATAATAAGATAATTATGCAAATGACCTAACAAACCAACAGCACAATAAAGTGCTAAATACAAAGTCAGAATCAAGTCAGATTTATGTCTAGAGCTTTTCTAAAAGAGCAGTAACTGCTTTAGCAGCTTACTAAATATCTAGCTCGACAGCTCCAACTGAACAAGCCTAGGGTAAAAGTGGCAAGGAAAAACTCTCTAAATGTAAATGACTACATAACACAAAATACCATAAACTTTGAGTCCCGTGTGAGACACACACCTCTACTATTAAAATAAAGAGGATATTACTTAACTGTTTTTATGGTTCATTTGCTGCACTTTAAAAACCTGCTGCTACAGAACATTAATAACACATTCTAACCAATCAGAATGCAGCACCATTCACTCTCATTCTAAAAATGTTATTAAACCGAAAAATATTAAGAAAAGATCAACTACTGAGCTGTAGGTTAATTTACAGAATGTGATAAATCTGTAGATGATTTAGATTTTATTTTATTAAAATAATTTATATACTGAATAAATCACATTTTCAATGTAGGCCTATAGGGGCGGGTTGTATGACGTCATGTCGTCGGTCTGCGTAGCGTGCGCGCTCTCTGGCTCGTGCGTGCGCGCCCCCGTGTGTCGCGTGGTGCTGAGCGGCGGTGAGATCAGCGTGATCCTGATAGAAACTTTTCGGTGTTTCGGCTTTAATGGTTTGATGTTTTGGATCTGAAGCGCCGCTCTGCTTCTTTAGACTGAAGCGGTTTGGTGAGCGCGTGGAGCGGAGCGGAGAGGAGCGCACGTGCGGGGTTTTGGGAGTTTTTTGGTGGTGCTGAGCAGTAGATCGGTGGGGAAGGTCGGTGTTGAGGAGTCATGGCCGCTCAGGTTCAGACTCTCCTGCACACAAACCCTCTGCTGCAGCAGCAGGACGAAGCGCAGCCGCTGGAGCCCGGGGAGGTCCTGGAGCAGGGGCAGGAGTGCGAACTGAAGCGAAACAGCGAGGAGGAGAAGCTGCAGGAGAAGGAGAACGTGGACGGAAAGGAAAGAGGGAATAAGAAGGAGTTCAGAGAGGCGCCTCCACCCAGAGTCAACCCGTGGACTAAGAAGCTGAACGCGGTCAGCATGAACGGACAAACCGCTCCCGGTCAGTACCGCCATTGTAACCATACAACGTCATTAATTCAGCATCCACAGGTTTTGCTTCATCTTCTCCTCTTCCTCCATCTGCAGCCTAAACTCTGCGGCTGTAGGCCAGCTGTCATCCATCCATCCATCTAAAGCTAACATGCTAACACATGGAGATAAACAAGCTCAGAGGGCCACGCTAACGGCGAGCTGCTCACATGCTCCATCAGATAATCCCTCTGTAAACTTTATTTTGATTATAACATCTAATTAAACACCACACATATGTCTTGCTCAGTATGAATCAGATTAAGCTTCATTACTGTCATTTAAATAATCCTTAGAAACGGCTACAGTCTATTTAAAAACCTAAACGTGGTGTTTTATAGTTTGTCGAGAAAGCAGCAGAAATCTGTTCAGTAATCGATGCTCTCCAGCTGCTGTGTAAAGAAGAAAAAGTTAAACTGTTATATAAATAAAACCACAACTCGGTTATATTTTTACTCGGATTCAGAAATTATTGAAATAATCTAACCGTGTTTTGTTTAAAGGTTCATAAATGTTGGATTTTAATCCCTGGGTGAAAAGGAACATTGATGAATATTATTTAAATAAATACATCGTAATTCTGGTTAAATTATTTACAGCGGTATTATGTATGAATTTAGTGAATGTATCAATAACAGGTGATAAAACGTGTCTTAAGTCCTAGTTTCTATTTAAATTTCTTTATATTTACGTTCATATAAACTGTTAGTTTTGTGCAGTTTGTGGTTAAAGGTTTTAATGTTTAGAAGATAACTGTGCTAACGTTAAGATCAAGCTAATGCTAACACTCGGCCTTTCTTTCTAAGGCTAATTGGGGCCTAATCATAAAAAAAAACTGTCACACTTCTTAATCACACACACACTCGCCCGCTCGGTTTCGCACTTTATGTGCTTGAGAGTTGTTGTTTAATGATTTTTGTTTATATATTTAATGACTAAAGCTTTAGAGAATGTGATTTGTGTTAACGTGTGCTAAGCTAATATGGAAGCGAAATGCCCGGATGAAGCTCCACGTGTTTGGCTGCATGTCCGATTTTTAGCTCGAGTTCGTTTACATTGTTCCTGTCTTTGATCAGTTTTTCTTTTGCTTTAAAGTCAAGAGTTGAGGCTGAAATGTGAATTTGATTTCGGATTTGCTGCAGCATTAGCAGTGTGTTAGATGTGTACCATGTCATCAGAGCTTGCAGATTAGCATGCAGCTAAGCTAACAGAACACGTTCTCTGGTCTGATCTTCAGAATGTTTCAAATTGTAGAAGGATTATAATTCAGAAAAACCGGTAAAGCGTGTTCGCGAGAGAGCAGAGCTCGTGCTGAATTGTAGTGATGTGGCTGTGGAAGTTAGGAAATCCGATGATGAAAAATAAACAGTATTCCTCATCATTAGTACTGTATGTATGTTCTAACAAGAAACGGTGTGGTGGAGGATGTGGACGAGTCCTGATCTTAACTCTGTGTGAAACCCCCCAGTGTCAGTTACAGTCATCTTCCAAAATTTAGAATAAGGGCTATCACACAGTTTGTTCCAGCAAAGGAACAAACTCCAAAGTGTGAGCCTAGTGTTGTTGTTTTCTGCCCATCAGCCTGATAACCCACCCTACTCTGGTACTGTAGTTATAAAATATCCCTTAACACAAAACTCGGTGCATTGATTCCTTACTGGATCCGAATGACTAATGGAATCAGATCGTTACCGTTATAAAGAACCAGCTCAGTTGTTTCTGCTTGAACACACACGTGTATCGTTTTTTAATTTACATTTACAGCATTAATCCAGAGCGACTTACAATTGGTACAATCTTACAATCCAAGCAATTGTGAGTTAAGGGTCTTGCTCAAGGACCCAACAGTGGCAGCTTGGCAGAGGTGGGATTTGAACCCTGGACCTTCTGGTCCATAGTCCAGTACCTTACCCACCAGGCTACCACAGTCCCAATATGTTCTGTTTTATGTTCTGATATTGATATGATCTGTTGAAATTGGTACTGATACAGACAATAGTTTTCTATACCTTTAAGTTGTTACAGTAAGATGTGATGGGAAGACAATGTTAATGTTTAAAGTTTATTTAACAGAAGTACATAATGCACTCCTAGTTTGTGCTGCTAAAATGAGAGCTTGGGTATTTCTTAGGATGAACTGCTAGCCCGAATTCCAGTGCGTTTAGGGCACATAAATGTCATAGTAACTTTCAAGAGCTGGTGATAAACTGTGAACTTGCCTGTTACTGACGTGCAGTCACTAAAAACATTAGCATGTGTGTTTAGTATCTGGCAGTGACAATGACAGAGTCATGCTGTTATCCAGGCAGATGTAAACGCTGCAGAATAATTTTGTTTTGTCAGATGCTTCTGAAGATTTAATGTGTTTTTACATTGTTTGCTGGTAAAGTCGTACGTTAGATCCCAGTGATGTTTTTACACTCTGTGAGCAATAATCAGGTGATAACATGCGGGTTTTATTTTTCTGCTTCTTCTGAATGTCCTGATGATTCTGCTAGTATTTCTATTTCAAGTATCCAAAATAAGGACCTAATTATTTGAGAGTTGGTTGCTTTGTCGTGTTAAGAAGCCTCAGTCAATGAACGTCCTCCTGTAGCTTTAAAGGTTTGGTGTTTAAATTCATTTTAATATGATTAACGTTTACTTTTATTCTGTTATTATTGAACGTTCATGTTTGTGTGGAATAAATGTGACTGAGACAAAATATGGTATGATAAGGGTATACTCAGATGCCCAACACGAACCCGGGTCTCTGTGGTGGTGGGCTGGTGAATTAGACCGTTGTGCCACCCAAACACTGGAAAATCATATAAGGTTGTACTGAATATTTGGGTTCTTTCTGTCTTTCAGAACAAACTGGACCTGCTAAAGTGGTGAAAGCTGGGAATATCAGAACCAGGAAAGGAGGGAAGGTAAAAAAAAAAAAACCCACACACATACATAGATGGTTGTTTGGTTTAATGCTGGACCATGGTCATGCTTCTTATACGTGTTAGGTTGGTGATTTTGGAGATGCCACCAGCTGGCCAACGCCTGGAGAAATCGCCACCAAGGAGGTTCAGGTGAGCTCAGGATGTTATGCATTCTGTGTCCTCCCTCTGTCTTGGTCTCCCTCTCTCTCTGTCTCAAGATTCAAGATTCAAAAGTTGCTTTATTGGCATGACAAATATGTACACTTGTTTTGCCAAAGCTCTTGTACAAGAGAATAAACATATACAAACAATCGAAAAGAAATGAGTTAAAATACAATAGAATAATATAGCATATTAAGGTAAAGAGCTATTATAGTAATTAAGATAAAATACAATAAATAAAGTTGAAGAAAATAAAATAAAGTGGGAAGTAAAAGACAGACAAATAAGTAATATAAAATAAAATGATAATAAAATCTAATATAATATAATAAAATAATAATCTAAAATATAATAATGAAAAAAAAACATATAAATGATAAAATATAATAAAAATAAATTAATAATAATAATAAATAATGATACTTTCCCTCTCTCTCTCTCTCTCTCTCTCTCTCTCTCTGTCGCAGCAGGTTGCTGTAATGTGATTTATTGTCCATGTTCAGTCTTTTTGAATTTCTGAGAGCAATTTATCAATATTAAAACGCTGGGTAAAGAGGGCGTGGCTTTAACTGTCCATTAGACAGCGGGGGAGTGGCAGTAGCTGATGTGGTGTGAGTGCTGATGTTGGAGTGAATCACAGCTTCAGTGCTCGTACAAACGAATCCCCACCCCTGCAGCTGGTTCTGCGTCTACTAATCCGAACAATTTCCTTTGAAATATTAATAACTACCCAATCTGTGCTACTGCTGATCATAACAATCAAAATAATAAACTATCAATAGTAACAATGATCATACTACTGATAATGGTAAAACCAATGATACTGTTAATAGTAACAATCTGCCTGTGAGTTACAGTTCTGTGTTCGTATCACACAATTTCAGTCCTGAGATTATCTCATTAGTGTTTAGATTGGTGTTTCATTTGTGTGTGTGATGTTTATGGAATTAATATAACTGTGTGTGTGTGTGTGTGTGTAGGTCAGTAAGAAAGTGATAGTGAAGAGAGAGAGTAAGGAGAAAAGGGAGAGTGAAGAGAGTAAAGAGAACCAGAAGACCAAATCCGATGACTCGGGAGAGGATAAGAACGGAGATGAGGACGCAAACAAGAACGCTCAACGCAAAAAAGGTGTGTGTGTGTGTGTGTAAGAGTGAGTGTAAGTGGGTGTAAGGTCTCACTGCAGGTGTGAAGTTTCACTCTGTATGGAACACTGTTAATGAGGAGAACCTTTCTGTTTCATCAAAACAAAAACAGACTCCATGGTGTGTGTTTGAGTGAGAGGTCATGGAGTGTGTAGATAAGAGCAAAGCATCATTGTAACTGTGCTGTTTTCAGAAGCCCTATAGCTCCACCTGCATGTTGAAACAGGAACTACATGTTACATTTCAGGTGCTGTTATTAATATAGAATAACGACTTTTATACGTCATTTTATAATAATAACTTCAGCACGACTTTTATTGTTCAGTGTGACATTAACTAATAGATTTAGTATTCATATGTGTAATGTTCTCTGGATCAATAACAGGTAACAAGCATAAGTGGGTTCCTCTGATGATTGAAGTGAAGTCTGAGGGACCTCGAGAACGTTCTGCCTCCAGGAACAACGCACGCCAGGGCGACCCTGCCCGGGTTCACCACAACAACCGGAATGACCTCCGAGGTGA
This sequence comes from Ancistrus triradiatus, assembly GCA_025084515.1. Taxonomy (NCBI): domain Eukaryota; kingdom Metazoa; phylum Chordata; class Actinopteri; order Siluriformes; family Loricariidae; genus Ancistrus; species Ancistrus triradiatus. The sequence goes on along the minus strand of JAJAGP010004483.1, from coordinate 39,626 downwards.
GATACCGGAAGCCTATGTGCTGTTACAGCATGTTCTGGATAAAGCTCAGGTCAGTGCCGTGGATGATCCCCTCCACCGTAACTCGTCAGATCAGGTCTTTGTAGCACCCGCTTTGTGCTCAGGGACTCTGGAAGAGGGTTATCAATTTCTTATCAGTGCCTCAGAATCCCGAAGTAACACCTGAAGACAGTAATTGGACGGGGTGCTCACATATTTTCTTAATGTTTTAACTGATTGGTGTATAATACTACTCAAAGGGACTGTGTTGCTGCAGCCCAGGGTTCAAATCCCACCTCTCCTAAGGCGCCACTTTTTATTCCAAGACCCTTAATCCACAGTTGGTTGAATTGTAAGGTCTGCTAAATTACTAAATGTGAATAATTTTTTGTCTTACGACCTCTGTGTGTGTGTGTGTGTGTGTGTAGACTGGCACAGTGGGAAGTACGAGCGCGAGTTCAGAGACGATCATGATGAGGTTTCAAGTGTGAAGAGCGAGGGAGCGCCATTCCGTGGGGGTTTCCGCGGAAGAGGGAGGGGCAGGGGACGAGGAAGAGGACGAGGACGAGGAGCAAGAGGTGTGTGTGTGTGTGTGTGTTGCAGATATGGATGTGATATTAATGAAGATTTTGTACTGTGTAATTAAATGTGTACTGGATCTGTGAGTGCTGATGTGTAATTAAATCTCATAACCTTACTGAGATACAGGAAGTGCTTTCAGCTGTGAGGAGTAATAATCGTGTTCCGCCCCCTACAGGTCACTATGAGTATCAATACAGTTATAAGTTTGAGGGGAAGGACAGAGCGGCGGATCCCAAATTCAGCAACTCCGTTACTTATTATTACGACAGTGTGAGCAGCACCGAGCTGTACAGCCTGGACCATGACTTGCTCAAAGATTACATCAAGAGACAGATGTATGTACACACACACACACACACACACACACACACACACACACAGTCTATACACTGTACACACTACATGTTATTCTTGATGAGCAGAAACAGGCGAGGTTCTGATGAGTTATAAAAGGATGTGATTCAGTACTAATGATGTTATTAGGGTTAAATCTCCTGATTGAATGCAACTTAAAAGTATGATTAACATTTTAAATTGAGCTATATGCAATTTGAAGTTAAGTTGTGTGTATGTATGTGTGTGTGTGTAGCGAGTATTATTTCAGCGTAGGAAATCTGGAGAGAGATTTTTTCCTGAGGAGGAAGATGGATGAGGGTGGCTTCCTGCCCGTAGCGCTCATCGCTAGCTTCCACCGTGTCCAGGCTCTCACCACCGACATCGACCTCATCCTGGAGGTACCGATGCTTCTGATAGCTGTATAACACTAATGGAGATCGTTATCAGGCTATGGGTTTGGACTTTGTTTGTGTGTGTTTGGGAATCAGGCTTTGAATGACAGTAAGGAGGTGGAGATTATTGATATGAAGATCCGATGCAGAGAGGAACCAGAAAGATGGCCTCTCCCCGGCTTAATGCCTCCTGAACACACGCACACGGATTTTAATCAACTCATCAACTGTCCCGAATTCATCCCTCGTACCAGCACTGATGCACACCCAGGTACCGCACTATCAGAACACACGGCAATGCGTCATGCGCGGCCGGGGGTGGGTGAATGAATCTGTTTAGAAATCCCATTCATTCAGATAATCTCTCACAGTTCTGTCACATTGAGTCCTGTACCCTCTTTTGTTTTTGTTGTGTATTTTCTGTTTTTAAGGCCATACTTCTTGAGTTTATTAGATCTATTTGTTTACACTAATCAGATTTCTACTTTGCAACCAGCCACAAATCTCTCAGAAAGGTGTGATGTAAACTTCAAACAAATTCTTCGTTTTGTTGACCATTACTGCGTTTCAGTGTCCCCAAAGTGTTCAGTATCCATTTAGCAAGTGTTGCATTTAATTCCACGGAATCCCAAAGAATCCCAAAGGTAGCGAGGTCTCTCTTCGAATAAGCATATCTGGCAACCCTGTTACTGTCTGGTGTTATGTTTGTGTGCATGCACAGACTGAGAAAACCAGTAGAAATCAGTGTGGAAATACTTGCTTTAAAAATTCGACTCCTTAACTAAAATCCAGCTCGCTCTATGGTATTTTTTAATCTGATTTCTTAATTTGGTTTTTTTCCCCGAGTATGCTTGCTTTCATGACCACTTGAATAATCGGATAACAGCAGAATTACATCTGTGATTGGATTATTAAGTTTATTTAAACACACTCATGGAGTGATTCCATAATTCTGTCCTTTCTTTGATCTGGGGGAAAAAAACACACCATTAGTGAAAATAATTCAATTTAATTAGTCTGAGATATATTGCAGGAAGCCAGCAGGCTGTTATTTTTCAGAGTGTAAATAACTCTGTGTGTGTATGTGCGTATGCAGGTGGTTCTTGTGCTCTGCTTCCGATGCAGCAGAAGCAGGATGATGTTTGCAACCTGAAGTCGATGCCGAAGGGTTTATCAGCCAGTCTGCCGGATCTGGATTCAGAGTGCTGGATCGAAGTGAAGAAACGAGCACGGCCCTCACCCGCCCGAGCCAAGGTACTCACTGTTAGAAATTCAGCTGCTCAGAAGTCAGAAGACGGGATCTTCTGCGTAGGAGTTTATTTACACATACAGAGGGTCATGCATGGGCCATCTTTAAGGATGAGAATTAGACAATTCAGTGCAGTCATGCTCGTCCCCTTCCACACTGGCAACAGTCAATGAGGACATCATAAAAGAGGAGGGGTTGTTCATAGGTGCATTCTGAATAACTACATTAGGAGCTGTCAAGACTGAAAGCCAGGTGACCCACCTGGAGGCTGTCAATGACAAGACACGACCATTACTGAGCAATGCTGACACAGAATGGGGACTTTTGACTATTACTGTTTGCTCTAGCGTTCGCGGTGCAAATGCTAGTAGGGTAGATGGGTAGCCTAAACTGCTCTTAGACATGGACTCATTCCGCATGCCACGACATCCAGTTTAGCTGAATGGTAAGCTACTGGGCGTTGCATATCACAGTGTTTGAGTTAGGCAGGATGTCATGAAGCCACGATCTTCATGTACAAAGATGGTAAAAGGCTTGTTTAGATCACAAAGGCCGAGAGCAGATGCAGACACCCAGGCTGATTTTAGCTTCACAAAAGCAGTTTTGCTATCATGTGCTTGTACAACAGGATCATGTTGTCCAGGATTACCTTTAAGTCGTATAGTGGTTGTGAAGTAGCAGCGTAAGACTCTATCCAAGGTCTACAGTAATTACATAGACCTAAGAAAGCTCACAACTTGTGCACTGTAGTCAGCAGTGACATTGCATTAATTGCAGAACTTCTTGAAGGCAAAATTCCTTTGGAACCCTGTGTAACCCATTGTCCCAAATATTGTACACCATCACAACAAAACTCTATCATCTCTATCGTCTCTATTATGACTTGCCTTTATCATTTGCTGGCCAAAGAAATCAAGAAGTGCCCTCATGTCTTTGTCCTGTGTTTCCTCATTCTCACTATTCAATAAAACGTCATCAACGTACTGAATAATGGCAGATGACTGCAAAATGTGCTTTGCTTGAGAGCGATTTTCTGAGTGCTTGATGATAAATAGTGGGACTATTACGTAACCCCTGTGGCAGTCGTGTCCATTGATATTGTGTATTGCCAACTGTAAAAGCAAGCCATGACTGGCTTTCTGATGCTAATGGAGCTGACCAAAAGCCGTTGGCCATACCAATGACAGAGAAAACTCTGTGGGATGAGGGAACATCATCAAAGATGGATCAGCAAATCATGAAGTTAGCTTGTCAGTATGCAGATTAGCTACCCTGTAGTCTACTGTTAGTCGTCAACTTCCATTAGCCTTACGAGCTGGCCATATGAGACTATTGGACAAACTGTGTGTTTTGACCAAAATGCCTCTTTTCTCAAGCTGATCAATGATAGGCCCAATACCCTGCAAAGCTTCACTATTAATGGGATACTGTTTAGTGCAAGGAGGTTGCTGATCTGCGAGGACAACTGGTTCCATATCCAAAAGGCCACAATCATCCTTGTATTCAGACCAAATCATACGATCAGCTAAGTCAGACTGTTTTGAAGAAGCAATGTTCCAAACACAAGAATCAGCAAAAATTGACAAAGAGCAGTTCAGTTTCCTCAGAAAATCCATCCCAAAAATGTTTCAACTTTTCCTACCCAAAACTGCCATGAAATAGTTTTAGGCCCTAGATTAAGGTAAATTTAAGGAAATACCAGCATTTCCTATTCCCTCAGCTGTGATGTATCTGTTAGTTAAAGGTACTCCTAAAGATTGACAAACTGTTTCTGACAGCGTTCTAATTTGAGCTCCTGTGTCTACAAGAAATGAAAAATTTAGTTCTCTGATTTGAACATCAACAAAGACAGTTCTCAAAAACCTTTACTGATAGCACATAGATAGGCTGAAGCGGCTGGGCAAATTAGATTAAGGGTGTACTCACACTGAGGACGATTGCCTTGAACCGGGCCAGAGCGTGAAGGGGGAGGGGGGACAAACGCACTCTGGCCTGAACGCACACTAGGTTCACACAGAAACGCGCTCCGGCGCCCTTTCGTCATCACCATATGTGCTCGCACAGCACACTTCATGGTTGTACGTGTGTGATCGGGTAATCACATACGTTTATGCCGTTTTTAGCTTTTGTTTTGTGCGCGCTGTGCAGCTGCCTCTGTAAGCACCAGATGCCGAAAATAAGTGCATCACATCATCAGTACATTTATTATAAGGCTTATTAGGGCTGTGTGTCAGTGCGCAAAAAGAAACAAAAAAAAGTCCCGTAGTAAGTACAAGCATAAAGTCCGCTGTGCAGCACTTTAAGCCGGAACACAGCGTGCTGCATAGTCAATGCACTTATTATAAGGCGTATTAGGGCTGTGTCAACGCGAACAATGAGAAATAAAAAAGCCATGTATAAGTATAAGCATAGAGTCCTCTGTGCAGCACGAGAAGCCAGAACACTGTGCTGCATTATCAATACACTTATAAGGCTTATTAGGGCTGTGTTAGCGCGAACAGAGAGAAACAAAGTCAGATATATTAAATACAAGCAGGAAGTCCGCTGTGCAGCAGCATAAGCCGGAATACAGCGCGTCGCATAATCAATGCACCTTGTTATAAGGCGTATTAGGGCTGTGTGTCAGCGCGAACAAAACGAAACCAAAGAAAGGCACAGAAGTGTGTTATTACTGGATCACATATGTACAACAATGAAGTGCTGTGTGGGCGTGTATGTGATGATGAAAGCGTGCTAGAGTGCGATTTGGAGCACTCACACTAGCCAAACAAACTGCACTTGGGTACCAAACGCGCCCGGGCGCGGTTCGAATTGCCTAGTGTGAGTACACCCTAAAGCTGGGGCAGAGGGGGTTGTTGACACCCCTTTGCAACCTTGCACTGCCTTGATTATCATAGCCAATTGGTCCTGTGATATTCCCTGAAAAGGACTCCCTGCTGTTTGTTCCTGAGGAAAATCCTCTTGGCTGTTCTTCATCTTTGTGCCCTTTCTGTGATTATCTGCTTGTCTCTTATGATCTTTAGCAAAATGACCTATTTTATGGCAGTAGTGACTTTCCGTTTTCTGCTTATAGAACATCTGGCTGATCTGTGGTTAGACATACCCGGTGTGAGAACATGTATGGATGCTGGAACATGGTTTGGTTCTAGACCCATGTCCAAGTGGTCAAGTTCATTTTTAAGATCAACCCACTTAGTTTGTTGCCAGTTTGGAAGAGTTGTTACGAAGGCCTGTCTGAGGTCTAGTCTCAGAGATTCAACTAGCACTGATCACACCATCCATTGTGTGATCAGTGTTATCACATTTGCATTTATCAATCCCACAATGATGCAGAAAAACTCTTTAAAATCGCTCACAGTACTCTACACCCAATTCCCCTTTCCTTTGTTTACAACGGGTTATCTGCCCCCAGTCAGTGGTTTTGTGACACTTGTGGCTAATCCATTCCCTAAATATTCTCCACTCCTGACCACTCTCACCTAAACCATCCAACACCTTGTTGGAAAGCTGCCTGCTGTCTTATGTTTAGCACCTGGCTTGCTCTAGCTACAGCATCATTTGGATATAATCCATAAAGGTTTCTTTATTTCTCCATGAGATCAATAAAATCAAGTCCCATGTTTAAATTCTTTGGAAAGTTTGTCTATTGTGGCTGCATCTAAAGGGACATGGCTGACCTCTACTCTAGTTTCCTTAATTTCACCTCCTCGATTAAGTACCTCAGATGATACGATTGTTACTGGTCTCATCTGAGCACGTCCTGACAAAGGTACTTTAGCACTAGCGTGGTCAGAGTCATCGTCAGATAACCAAGATTCTGATCCATCTGTGTGGTCAGTCTCAATACCCCTGGCGATTACAGCTAATTCTGGGTGCAACCTGTTTGATGCAGGAAGATTTTCATTGAAAATGTAGCATGGCTGGCCTGGTGGAGCAGCTACAGGTGGTGGGCGACATGATTTGGCTTTGATTTACATTTTGCATGTTGTTGCTCATAATGTGAGAGTGATTGCTGATGTTTCTCACGTTCTCTGGGCATTTAGGGTAGCTGTTTTATGCTTTGTACATTCATTAGTTAGACATTCCTTAACTGAATTGTGTGAGGCCAGAACCTAAAGCTGTTTTATTCAGCAAGAGTCCATTCTCTATCAGCAGAGAAGCCTTTGGATGAGAAGTACTGAGCCCTCTTGTTCATTAATATGTTTCTTCACTATGTTATTGGTTAATGTTTCAAAATCTGAATCAGTCCACTGAGGCATTTCAGTTCTTTCTCTCCACTAAGATGCTGTTTTTATAGTTAAGAGGTTTCCAATAATCTTTACCAAGAGTCTGAGCATTTTTGACTGTACTAGACATAGTGAGGAAACAGACTAACAAAACCAACCCTTACTTAGCTGAAATTACAGCAGAAAACCAACACTATCAGCAGTAACACAATTTTTGATTAGAATAGCAGTTGCAAATGCAGTAACAACAGTAACAAACAGACTTCTTTCCCTTCAGGAAACAACAATCAACAAATTTCCTAACAACAAACTTCTCCTTTGCTTAGAGAATACTACTTACAAACAGTAAGAAATCACGCGACTGTCATTCGAAGAGAGGAAAACAGTTACAAATGCTGTAATGACATACACGTCCCTCGAATCAGAGGGGATCCCAGTTACAAAAAATACAGTAATGAACATTCGTCAGTTTATTTCAAATAAAGAGGATAACAGTTACTTAATGTGGTAACACTCACTTCCCTTGATTACCAAGAGGGTACCAGTTACAAATGCAGTGTAACACAAAAATAGACTTCCCTCTTTGTTTAGTGAGAGGGTACCAGCTACAACTACACTGTAACACTTTACTGACTCCAGCCAAAATTTCTCTTAGGTTCGAAATGGCGTTTACTCACCGAGTATGTTTAAGTTTGCCATCCGGGTCACGGCACCATTTTGTTAGAAATTCGGCTTTTCAGGAGTCAGGAGATGGGATCTTCAGCATAGGAGTTTATTTACACATACAGAGGATCATGTATGGGTACAGCTGCGTAGATCACTATTCTGAAATACATACTTCTTAGGAAGCTTTATATATCCGAGGCTTGACAGGAAGGAGGTAAGAGAAAGAGGTGGAGATTAAAGAGGTGTGATAGTCAGATACTGGTGGAAGAAGTGTGATGTAGACCAAGGATGTTGGTGGATAGAATGTACAAAAAGGTGAAGGGAGACAAAATGGGAAGCCAAGAGGTGTGGGGAACAGGGTGATTTGGAGTGTGAGAGAGGATGGGAAGAACAATGGTTATCAGGACAAGATGGACGAGAGGGTGAGAGACAGTGACTACGTTATTGTAAGTAAGTTCTTTCAACACACACATACAGTCTGACCTTGTTTGTGGAAATCTGGACCCACTGGAGAGCCAGATTAGATGTTATTTAGCTGTTGTTTAGTGTGTAGTGAGTGTAGGTTACCCTGAGCAGTGTGTGGGAGGAGCTGTCTGTACTTTAATATAAGCAGCCTACTGATGATCAGACCTGTAGGAGCTGCTGCTTTGGGTTCCCGATGGTACATCGGGTGGAGGGCGGTGGTGATGATGGCGATGACGTTTCTGTTGGTTCTGAACGTTTCTTTTCTGCATGTACCTCAGAAGGCCGAGGAGACTCGGAGTGCACTGGCGGCAGCGGGGGATCAGGATGAGCCTGAGGAGCTGGACTTCTTGTTTGATGAGGAGATGGAGGCGATGGACGGGAGAAAGAACACCTTCACCGAGTGGACGGACGACGAGTCGGACGGCGAGTTCGACGACCGCGACGTCAACAAGATCCTGATCGTCACTCAGACGCCGCCGTACCTGCGAAAGCACCCGGGCGGGGACAGGACCGGGAACCACGTGTCCCGCTCCAAACTCACCAATGAGCTCGTCAAGGTCATCAACGACGGCCTGTACTACTATGAACAGGACCTGTGGGACGACTCGTACGAGCCCGAGTATGCTACTATCAAGGTACAGAAATCACAACAAAACCTGCGTTTACACATTACAGTGCACGTGTATGAAATTAACACACAGGCTGACCTGACTGCATCAGACAGAGGGAGAGGAGTCGGAATAGTGAGATCAGTGATGTAATGAAGATGTAAGGAGTGATTAACCTTTAGTCTGTTAGTGTAGGTATATTGTGCACTGAACCGAAGCCTTCCAGCACTCACAGTCACATGATTACCAAAACAAACAGCTCTGTGTGTGTGTTTTCTGGATGTGGCAGGTCTCTGCTCTGTGCTTCTGTTTGTGTCTGTGTGTGTTGGGAGAGGAGAATAGTAAATAAATACCTTGGTGTTGGGGGGCATGTGAGTTTGGGCAGGATGGACACGCACACAGCCAGGGTGAGATCATGCTCTATATCGGTGTATTATAGGATGTAATGATGTGTAACTCCTCCTCTGCAGTCACTCAGTGTCTCTGTAGATATCACTGAAATATATATATGATGTGTGTGCGTGCAGCAAGAGGTGGAGAACTTCAAGAAGGTGCATCTAATTAGCCGTGAGCAGTTTGACTGTTTGACACCTGAACCCCCAATCGACCCCAACCAGGAAGTACCACCCTGTCCGCCACGCCCGCAACTCCGTGAGTGATCACACACACACATTGCACTTTCCAGTGTCTTGTAGTACACACAGTGATTCAGTGACTCTCACACTAAGCTGTAGCAGGTGGCTGCTCATTAAAAGCTTCATCTAACTCATTTAAATCTGATTTTATAAACTCATTAGAATTCATTTATTTTACTTGTATAATTATAATGTGGCTGATTTGTTATGGCGGGCGTCATTGCTATGGGTACGTGTGTTTGTGGTGGAGTAATACTTGAAGAACTTCAGTCCTAGAACAGTGCTCAGCCAACCCGAATGCGGGGTCGACGCTAACTCTGGTACGATTATAAATTTGATCTCATCTTGTTTAGTTCCTACAGATGATTTGGCTAATAAACTGTTTGGAGTTCCGGAACGTTCTTCCATGGCCCGGTCTCTTCCCACTACGGTGCCCGACTCCCCCGGATACCGAGCGCCACACACCCCGCACACGCCTCGTACACCCCGCTTCAAACACAACACGCACACCCCCCGCTTCTACCCTGTCGTCAAGGAGGGAAGAGCTGTCGATGCCAAGGTGAACACGCATCACTCTTTCTCTCACACACGCATATTCACTGTGAATGTAAGCTGTAATGATGAGAACAATTAACAGCTTAACTTATTCCTTTACCCAGAGTTCTTATAACTGTGTGTTTGCGCATGTGTGTGTCTTAGACGCCGCGGAAGAGGAAGACGCGTCACAGCTCAAATCCACCAATGGAGTGTCATGTGGGTTGGGTGATGGACTCCAGGGAACACCGGTCACGAACCGCGTCTGTCAGGTAACGTACACGTGCGCGCACATGCACCATGTAGACACACAGTGAGAGTGATGTGTTACTGTTAGCTGCAGCTCTAACTTGTTTCTCTCTGCTGAACGTGTGTGTGTGCGCAGCTCGACCGCGAGTCCATCAGAAGGTACGGCAGCCTTGGGGAACATTGGCTGCACCCCTCAGTCTCTCCCTAAATTCCAGCATCCATCACATGAACTGCTGAAGGAGAACGGCTTCACCCAGCACGTGTACCACAAATACAGGCGACGCTGCCTGAACGGTACACTCAGACACACTTACACATGCACGATTTAAACCTTACACTTGCACATACTCTCAGCCTTTGACCAAATTATGGTAAGAGTCTATCTTGTGTTTGTGTGTTAGAGAGGAAGCGGTTGGGCATTGGTCAGTCTCAGGAGATGAACACACTCTTCCGCTTCTGGTCGTTTTTCCTGCGTGATCATTTTAACAGGAAAATGTACGAGGAGTTCAGACAACTTGGGGTTGAAGATGGAAAGGAGGGATACAGGTACCATCTTACACACACACACACTGTACACATTATCATCAGAATAACAGAAACAAAAAATGAGCTCGGTTTTCTACCATCTTTGTATTTACTTAAAAACATCAATCACAGTAAATTCAGGTTCTCTCAGATTCCCTCAGGCAGATCGTTAACAGTGTGTATCAGCTATAAAGCAAACTGCTTGTTGGTAACACTTTGAACTAACAATAAAACATCTATTAACCCTTTAATCATCCAGAGAATGAGACCCTCCTTATAAGTCATTGGGACCCGATCATGTATACATGAGGTCGTATAGGACACACCAGACTTACCCATATGTTTATGTTAAAGGGTGAAAATGCAACCCACTGCATACCATACAGAAGGTAATTGAATGTTTGTGTCTAAGCCCTCTGATGTGGCTTTTAAGTGCTGTTTTTTTCTCTCTAAATGTTACTTAGTTCAGCATTGAATACTTATACATATCCCACACTACCCTGCTGCTTCAAGGTTCATATAAAAGTAGACATTTCAGAATTAGGTTTTATAATGGTAAATCTTGTCTTTTAAATAAACAAATATGGGAATTACATTTAATAAAAATATAAAAACAAGGACTTGTTTTTTTTTTTTTTCTGAGAAATTTCCTAATGTGTTAAAGTCGATGAAGGTAGAGCAGTAGAAGGTGGAGTGTTTTTTCAAACCAGTTTATCACACTCTGTCTCTGTCTGTCTCTCGTTCGTGTCAGGTATGGGCTGGAGTGTTTGTTCCGTTATTATAGTTATGGACTGGAGAGGAAGTTCAGACCAGAGATCTTCAGAGATTTCCAGGAGGAAACCATCAGAGATTATGAAGCAGGTCAGGCACAAACACACACACACTTCTGTCTCTGTGTTTGTGGAGACTTCTCACTGACATGATTACTGTCACTAAATAACTTTAACCTCAGTAACCTAAAGGAAGTTTTTGTCTCTGGTTTTCCAAAAGAAAGTTGTGATATTTCCATTCCTAAGGTGGACACTTGGTTCCCACAATGTAAAATATACATGGCCTACACACAGAGTCAAGTGGTTTTATCTTATTTGGAAGAAATCTGATGTTACAAAAATGTATCATGCTTAAGGAACGCTCTGATGGACAGAAGCTCTGTGATAATGCATGTGGATTTGCTGAAACGTTGAGGGGGTTATTGGGGCTTGGTTGAGGGTTAGGTGGGTTATTGATTTTTTTCCTGATATTTTGTGCTGCATCTCCACAGGTCAGCTCTACGGTCTGGAAAAATTCTGGGCTTTTCTGAAATACTCTAAAGCCAAGAATCTGGAGATTGATCCCAAACTGCAGGAGTACTTAAGCAAGTTCAGACGGCTGGAGGATTTCAGAGTGGATGTAAGTAAAACTTTGTCCAACATCAGTTACTGTCTCAGGAACTGTAAAGTCATTTCCACTGGAGGAACCAGGACTGCTTTTCATTTCTAAGCAGTTTATTAAGGTTCATCTACCAGTTGCAGATACAGAACTTTAATACAGAGCAGGAACTACAGGGAGAGAATGTCCTTTTACAGTGGAGTTCCAAGATATAAAACATAAGCATGATCACCAGATTTAAATTGGATCTGCTTTCACTACCACCCTGTGTCATACATCTGTGTTACACATCAACACTTGCTTTACACCATGCCCACAGTGCCCATGTGGGTTTGTGTTGACAGATTTTTTTTTTCAGCTTTTGATAATCAGATTACTTAAGAAATGGTGTATATGGGTTGTTTGTTTCTTCAGCCTCCTATCGATGAAGGTCGGAAGCGTCACTCCTCCAGCGGTGATGGACGTCGGTGTCAGCCCTCTCAGTCCTCAAACCGCCACTTTCTCGAATCCCAGCCTGTTCCTGGTTCTGACCACGCTCACCCAATCAACGATACCAAGCCAAACTAAGGCCATCGTGCTTGCCGTTAAATGCCGGTTACCCATAATCCTCTGCTGCTTGGCATCCAGGCACCCCACACACACCACGCAGTGAATGAGCATGGCAGAAGGAGAATCTGGATCTTCCGTTCCTCTGGTTTGTTAATTTCAGACCAACAACAGCGAGAGAGAGAATGCTGAAGGAAACTATTCCACTTTAGTTGGAACTTGATTGGATTGGATTTGATTCGATTTAGTGGCTGTGCTGTAGCTGGACGTCACTCTCAGCCTGGAGCCGTGTGATTGGCTGAGAGATGGGTGGGGTTTTGTTTTTTGTTTTGTTTGGACTTATTTGCTGTTCAATGGAGGGAAAGAGACTGAATGAAAAGATCATACCCTCGAAAGCCGAAACTGTTTCATTCTACATGACTGAAATGATCCAGCCGCCTTATTTTAATGCCACCTTAAACCAGACTGCCATCGTCATGCCAATTTTTCCCAACCATCAGTTGATCAGTCTCTCTTACACACACACTTCCATGTGCCACATCATGTCTTCCATCTGATCCACTACAGACAGCATCCAACTCCTCATCTTCATCCTCCTCTTCCTTGTCAGCATTGTTACTTGGATCGTTAATAAATCTTTCATTCCAATTACTTGAAGAACTAAAACGTGGTGATAAGTTACACACAGACACACACAGATAGATCAGGTAGAAACACATCACCTGACGAGCCACGTGCCCTTTGCTGGGTTGATGGATAAAGTGCGGACCAGGCGATGACTCCGTCCCATCTGATGACACTAACATATAACACCGCCTCTTAGTCAGGTGGGCGTGGCAGAAATGAAGCTGGAACATTTGTGTATTGTGATTGGTTAAAGATGAGGTTGATGTAATCAGCTTTGTGTGTAATTATTTTGAGTTTTATTCCTTGATATTTTTAACATTTTAATTTGATAATATTTCAGTGCCACAGAAGTTAAAAAGTTTCAAAACTGCAGCTGTTTTGATTTTCACCTGAAGTGCAGTAATTACTTAATGATCTCATTTGTGATGAAATGCATCAGGATCTGTTTTATAGCATGGACAAAAAATATACAGTTCTATATTTCTTTTCTGTTGTAAATGGAAGTTGTTGAAAGAGATACTGAATTGGCAAATGGGAGTGAAAAGTTCATTTTTATTTCAGTATAATTTTATTTTAACCACATTAGGTGAAAAAGCAGGTTTCTTTAAGGGAATACAATCTGATTTATTTACACATTATTCCATAAAGCCATAGCTATTAAACCCAGCTGTGTAAGGTATTTAAGATCTGTTAATAGTTCACTATTGTTACTCTCATAAGCTTGAGGAAAAAATAAAGACAAAATAACCAAAAAACAAAAATTAAACTATTTGATTGAGTTGTGTATGATATTGCTGAATGTTCTGCTCTGCTCTTTAGGCTGATGTGATTTCGCTCTTAGTGTCATTTGTAATTTGTAGTAATTATGCATTTCCTTAATGAATAAAAAAATATAAAATGGATAAAAACCTTAAACAATATGTGTGTGTCTGTTTGCCCAGCCTTGATCAGATTAGAAGAGTTATAACGTGTATTTATAACTAAATACCATGGGAGTTGCGCTTTTTAGAATATACATTGTCTCAAAGCAGCTTCAAAAATGTTGAAGGAACTGAGGAAGCCAGACAGAACCTTCCAAGAGGAACCTGGCTCAAATAACCTGTTTTCACTGAGACTCTACAAGTTTAATTAATAAACAATATTAAGTATAATTAGCCATTTGATATAGTACATTTTGTTTGAAGTGGTTCAGTGGACCTAAAGTGTGAATGTAAAATTATTTCTGTATTATTATGAATGTAGTTTGTGTTAGGAAGTAAATAAAGTCTGTCACCGAGAGATCATCAATGACCAAAACGTCATGTTCCTTATTGTAGCTTGTAGCTTCTATAATGTTGCTCACATCAACGGTCTTTCTGGGTTTCCCAACCTCATTAGACCAGCTTTTGTAGCAGAACTGTTGTTTCCTGTCGGGTGTGCTGTATGGTTGGATAGTCAATCCAGGTGCTTAACTGGACTCCGCTTCCCTATCTGGGTGAGACTAGTTCATATGACCATGCATAGTCTGGTCGAAAATTACATTACATAGAGAGAGTTACCTAGAGATAAAAAAACTATTTTCTCTTCCCTATTGCGAGTGAAGAGTTATTACAGTTTAAATTAACAATAATTATACTACCCATGAGGCTTTGTGCTAACTCCGTCTTCTGAAAAGTTTTAATCAACATTTTCCTCATTTTTGGTACTCGATCTGGTTGATCAGAATATTAAGTTTAGCAGGATATCTGTAGAAGGGGCCAAGTTAATGGTGATTGAGTAATTTAAAAGACAATATTAAGACCCATTTTAAAAACGTAATTGCCTTATTTTTAAATGGAGAACATTGTCCCGACTTGGTGTCTGCTGTTTAACAAAACCAACCAAGTGCAACATGACTGTGATTACTGTAATTTAGTAGAATAGGAGTTGTTTTAAGTATTGTATTGGGTGGTTTTGTCTTTTGATCCTGGCATTTAGGAGTTTTAAATATTATGAGTTCAGGTTGAGTGTTCTCCTAATGGAGTACATTTTCTTATTTGAGTTAAGATGTAGTAGTGGTAATTTAGATCTGATACTTCTAATGGAATAGGTTTTTCTATATTTCAGTTGAGATGTCACTTTATTTAGGTCTGTTGCATCTCCGAATGGAATAGGTTTTCCTAAGTTTGGTTTGAGATATGGCAATTGAGGTCTGGTGCTTCTCCTAATGGAATAGGTTTTCTTATTTTTCAGTTGAGATGTGAATTTTTTTTAGGTCTATTGCTTCTCCAAATGGAAAAAAAGTTTTCCTATTTTTGTGTTGAGATGTAGTACCAGCAATTGAGGTTTACTTTGAGTTCAAATTGTTTTGTGTGCAATTTTGGAACACAATAGTCAGCAGGGTGCCTCAGAATCATCAGACATTTCGGTCATGAACACTGTACGCCCTCCTCCGATGTATCCAGCCATAGCTTGATCAGTTCTTGACTTTGTGTCCCATGTCCAATTTTTGTTTATTTATTTGATTTTTTTATAATTTAAGGTTAGGGATAGGGGTAGGGGATTGATGTTTTTCAGAAAATACCCATTAATGGGTCTATGTTGCACTGGCAACATCTGAATCCTTTTTCTGGACAGAATTGAGTTTTGCTTAAAGATGCAGCCACAGATAAAGTTTATGAATTTAGTTGTATTTTTGTTGTCAGACTAAGGGATGGGATATGAGAATGTATGAATAGAGGTTAGGGAATGGCTGTCCGTGGTCTCCACTACAAGGGATCTGCAGAAGACAACTGGTAAATAAGTGCTATATTCGAAAAGTGCTTGGAAAGAAAATGCATTATTTATCAAATACATTTTTGAACAGGAGAAAACATGGTATAAAAAGGTAAGTAAAGGCCACAGGAGCAGCAAGTTATTGCTAGCAAGAATGTGCAGCAGGAATGTACTGTGTAGTCTACTTTGACCCTCAGGGCAGCAGTTGTTCAACAGCGGAGCACACAGTACATTTGTGCTGCCCTCAAGGCAGCAGTGGACCACACAGTACATTACGACTGCCCTGAGGGCAGCGGAAATGTACTGTGTGCACTGCTGATGCCCTCAGGGCAGCAAGAATGTACTGTGCGGTCCACTGTTGTCCTCAAGTCAGCAGGAATGTACTGTGCGGTCTGCTGTTGCCCTCATTGGCAGCAGGAGTGCACTGTGCGATCTGTTATTGTGCTCAGGGCAGCAGGAGTGTACTGTGTGGTCTGCTGTTGCCCTTAGGGCAGCAAGAATTTACTGTGCGGCTCACTGTTGCCCTCAGGGCAGCAGGAATGCACTGGGCGGTTTGCTGTTGCCATCATAGTAGCAGGAGTGCACTGTGTGGTCTGCTGTTGTGCTCAGGGCAGGAAGAATGTGCTGTGCTGTCTGTGGTTGCCCACAGGGCAACAGGAATGTGGTGTGCTACGCAGTGGTCCGCAGTTGCCCTCAAGGCAGCAGGAATGTACGGTGTGGTTTCCTGCTGCCTTCAGGGAAGCAGGAATGTATTGTGTGGTCCGCTGCTGCACTGAGGGCAGCATGAATGTACTGTGTGGTCCGCTGTTGACCTCAGGGCAACAGGAATGTAGTGTTTGGTCCGCTGCTGCTTTCAGGGCTGCAGGAATGTACTGTGTTATCTGCTGTTGCCCTCAAGGAAGCAGAAATGTACTGTTTGGCCTGCTGTTGCCCTCAGGGCAGCAGGAGTGCACTGTGCAATCTGTTATTGTGCTCAGGGCAGCAGCAATGCAATGTGCGATCTACTGTTGCCCTCAGGGCAGCAGGAAAGTACAGGCGGTCCTCGACTTACGTTGATCTGTTCCTATGTCGCATCGTAAACCGATGTAAGTTGGCACATACATACATACTGTACGTAAATAACATACTGTAAGCACTTATCCTATCCTAACACCTATCCTAACACAGTAATTATCAAAAAACGAGTCGTGTAACCATGTATTCTTCCGCCGCGCACACCAAATGCGAAGTTCGCGGTACGACGTTTACGACGCAAAACCACTTACGTTGAAACAAGGCTTTATACAGTGAATGGGAGATGTGTCGTAACCACGAAACACCGTAACTCGGGACTGATGTAACCCGAGGACCGCCTGTACTGCGTGGTCCGCTGCTGCTTTCAGGGCAGCAGGAATGTACTGTGTGGTCTGCTATTGCCCTCAGGGCAGCAAGAATTTACTGTGCGGTCCACTGTTGCCCTCAAGGCAGCAGGAATGTACTGTGCAGTACGCTGTTGCTCTCAAACCAGCAGGAATGCACTGGGTGGTTCGCTGTTGCCCTCATGGTAGCAAGAGTGCCCTGTGTGGTCTGCTATTGTGGTCAGGGCAGCAGGAGTGCACTGTGCAGTCCGCTGTTGCCCTCAGGGCAGCAGGAATATGCTGTGCTGTCCAGACGGCATGGCGGCTCGGTGGGTAGCATCGCCCCCTCACAGCAAGAAGGTCCTAGGTTCAATCCCAGGGTGGAGTGGCCTGGGTCCTTTCTGGGTGGACTCTGCATGTCCTTTGAATGTCCTCCCCGTGTCTGCGTGGGTTTACTCTGGGTACACCGGTTTCCTCCCACAGTCCCACAGTAGGTAAATTGACTACATTAAATTGGCATTGACTTGAGTGTGAGTGACTTGTGTATGGATCTAACCTTCTGTGTATTGCTGAACATGGCCACTGATGCTGATAACGAGGTTAAATAAATAAATAAAGAAACGTTCGCTGTTGCCTTTAGGGCAGCAGGAATGTGCTGTCCTGTCCGCTACTGCACTCAGGGCAGCAGAAATGGGCTGTATTGTCTGGTGCTGCCCTCAGGGGCAGCCAGAATGTACGTTCTGGTCCGGTCCGCTGTTGCCCTCAGGGTAGCACGAATTTGCTGTGTGGTCTGCTGTTGCCCTCATGACAGGAGTGCACTGTACGGTCTGCTGTTGCCTTCATTGCAGCAGGAATGTGCTGTTCTCCACAGTGGTCCGCAGTTGACGTCAAGGCAGCAGGAATGTACTGTGTGATCTGCAGTTGCCCTCAGGGCAGCAGGAATGTACTGTGGGGTCCGCTGTTGCCCTCAAGACAGCAGGAATGTACTGTGTGGTCTGCTGCCACCCTCAGGACAGCAGGAATGTACTGTGAGGTCCGCTGCTTCCTTCAGGGCAGCAGGAATGTGCTTTGCAGTCCGCTGCCACCCTCAGGGCAGCCGGAATGTACATTCCTGTCCGGTCAGCTGTTGCTCTCAGGGCAGCAGGAATGTGCTGTGCTGTCCGCTGCTGCACGCAGATCAGCAGAAATGTTCTGTGCGGTCCGTGTTTATGTCAGGGAAGCAGGAATGTAATGTTTGGTCCGCTGCTGCTTTCAGGGCTGCAGTAATGTACTGTGCGGTCCGCTGTTGACCTCATGGCAGCAGGAGTGCACTGTGGGGTCTGCTATTGAGATTAGGGCAGCAGCACTGCACTGTGCAGTCCGCTGTTGCCTTCAGGACAGACGGGGAATGTGCTGTGCGGTCGCTGTTGCCTTCAGGGCAGCAGGAATGTGCTGTGCTGTCTGCTGTTGCCTTCAGAAAGCAGCAGAATGTGCGTGCTGTCCGAGCGCATCAGGCAGCAGAAATGGGCTGTTGGTCCGCGCTGCCCTCAGGGGCAGCCAGAATGTACGTTTCTGGTACGGTCCGTGTTTTGCCCTCAGGGGTAGCACGAATTTTCTGTGTGGTCCGCTGTGGCCCTCAGGGCAGCTGGAATGTTGCTGTGTGGTCCTGCTTTGTTGCCCCTCATGACAGGAGTGCACTGTGCAGTCCGCTGTTTGCCTTCATTGCAATTCAGGAATGTTTGACTGTTCTCCACAGTGGTCTGCAGTTTGAACGTCAAGGCAGCAGTAATGTATCTGTGTGATCCTGCAGTTTGCCTCAGGGCAGCAGGGAATGTAGTGTGTGGTCCCCTGTTGCCCTCAGGACATCAGGGAATGTACTGTGAGGTCCGCTGCTTCTTCAGGGCAGCAGGAATTAATGCTTGTGCTGTGCTGTCTCGCTGTTTCGGGGCGGCATGGCGGCTCGGTGGGTAGCATCACCGCCTCACAGCAAGAAGTCCTTGGTTCAATCTCAGGGTGGAGTGGCCGCCTGGGTCCCTTTCTGGGTGGACTCTGCATGTCCTTTGCATGTCTTCCCCGGTCTGCGTGGGTTTACTCTGGGTACACCGGTTTCCTCCCACAGTAGTTTAATTGACTACATTTAAATTGGCATTGACTTGAGTGTGAGTGACTGTGTGTATGGATCTAACCTTCTGTGTATTGCTTGAACATGGCCACTGATGCTGACTAGCGACGTTAAATAAATGAAATAAATAAACGTCCGCGGTTGGCCTTCAGGGCAGCCAGGAATGTACATTCTGTCCGGTCCGCTGTTGCCCTCAGGGTGAGCACGAATTTGGCTGTGGTCCGCTGTTGCCCCTCATGACCAGGAGTGCACTGTGTGGTCCGCTTGGTTGCCTTCAGGGCAGCAGGAATGTGCTGTTCTCCACAAGCAGTCCGCAGTTGCGTCAAGGCAGCAGGAATGTACTGTGTGATCTGCGGGTTGCCCTCAGGGCAGCAGGAATGTACTGTGTGGTCTGCTGTTGCCCTCAAGACAGCAGGAATGTACTGTGTGGTCCGCTGTTGCCCTCAGGACAGCAGGAATGTATTGTGTGGTCTGCTGTTTCCCTCAAGGCAGCAGGATTGTACTGTGTGATCCGCTGTTGCCCTCAAAACAGCAGGAATGTGCTGTGAGGTCCGCTGCTTCCTTCAGGGCAGCAGGAATGTGCTTTGCAGTCCGCTGCCACCCTCAGGGGCAGCCGGAATGTACATTCCTGTCCGGTCAGCTGTTTGCTCTCAGGGCAGCAGAATGTTCTGTGTGCGGGTCCGCTGTTTGATGTCAGGGCAGCAGGAATGTACTGCTTGGTCCGCTGCTGCTTTCAGGGCTCTGCAGTAATGTACTGTGCAGTCCGCTGTTGCCTCAGGGCAGCAGGAATGTGCTGTGCTGTCCGCTGTTGCCTTCAGGGCAGCAGGAATGTGCTGTGCTGTCTGCTGTTGCCTTCAGGGCAGCAGGAATGTGCTGTGCTGTCCGCTGCTGCACTCAGGGCAGCAGAAATGTGCTGTGCGGTTCCACTGCTTTCTCTCAGGGCAGCAGGAATGCGCTTTGCGGTCGCTCGGTGCTGCCCTCAGGGCAGCTGGAATGTATGTTCCGGTCGGGTCCGCTGTTGCCCTTAGGGCACTTGGAATTTTGCTGTGTGGTCCGCTGTTGCCCTCAGGGCATCTGGAATGGGCTGTGTGGTCTGCTGTTGCCCACAGGGCAGCAAGAAAGTACTGCAGTCCACAGTTGCCCTCAGGGCAGCAGGAATGTGCTTTGCAGTCTGCTGTTGCCCTCATGGCAGCAGCAGTGCACTGTGTCGTCTGCTGCTGCTAAACCTAACTTTAACCCTTCAGTGAAGTAGGAATGTACTGTGTGGTCCACTGCTGTCACTGATGGCAGCAGGGATGTACTCTGTGATCCGCTCTTGTTGACCTCAGGCAGCAGGAATGTACTGGGTAGTCAGCTGTTGCCTCTCGGGGCAGCAGTAATGTACTGTGTGGTCTGCTGTTTGCCCACAGGCAGCAGGAATTTGCTGTGTGGTCCGCTGCTTCCCTCAGGGCAGCAGGTATGTGCTGTGCTCTGCAGTGGTCCACAGTTGCCCTCAAGGCAGCAGGAATGTACGGTGTGTTCAGCTGCAGCCCACAGGGCCACAGGACTGTACTGTGTGATCTGATGTTGCCCTGAGGTTGGAGAGACTGGCTTGACAGTTTGGACTGGTTGGACAGGCTGGGCTGGACTGGTTGGATAGGCTGGCTGCATTGTTTGGACAGGCTGGCTGGACTAGTTGGATAGGCTGGCTGCATTGTTTGGACTGGTTGGACAGGCTGGCTGAAATATTTGGACTGGTTCGTTGGATTGGACAGGCTAGCTGGACATTTTGGACTAGTTTGAGAGGCTGGCTGGACTGATTGGACTGGTGGGACGGCTTGCTGGATTATTTGGACGGGGTTTGGCAGGCTGGCGGACTGGTTGGACTGGTTTTAGAGGCTGGCTCAAACTGGTTAGACTGGTTGGACAGGCTGGCTGGACCGGTTGGACTGGTTGGATGAGTTGGACAGGCTGGACTGTTTGTACTGGTTATATACAGGCTGGCTGGACTGTTTGGCTGGACAGACTGGTTGGACTGGTTGGGCAAGCTGACTGGCCTGGTTGGAAAGGTTGGCTGGACTGTTTGGACTGGTTAGATAGGCTGGTTTTGACAGACTAGTTGGACTGGTTGGAAAGGGTGGCTGGACTGTTTGGACTGATTTGACAGGTCAGCTTGGCTACCTGGACTGGTTGGACTGGTTAGACAGGCTGGCTGGACTGGTTGTACTGGTTAGACAGGCTGGTTGAACTAGTTGGACTGGTTGGACAGGCTGGCTGGACTGGTGTGAAAGGCTGGCTGGACTGTTTGGATTGGTTGGACCGGCTGGCTGAACTGCTTGAACGAGTTGGTCAGGCTGGCTGGAGTGGTTGGACAGGCTGGGCAAGCTGGCTGGACTGGTTGGACTGGTTAAATAGGCTGACTGGACTGGTTGGACAGGCTGACTGGACTGGTTGGACAGGTTGGACAATCTGGCTCGACTGTTTGGACTGGTTAGACAGGCTGGCTGGACTGGTTGGACAGGCTGGCTGGACTGGTTGGATTTTGGTCGCTCGCTGAACTGGTTGGAACGGCTGGCTGGACTGTTTGGGGTAGTTGGACAGGGTGGCTGAACTGTTTGGACTGGTTGGAAAGGCGGGCTGAACTGTTTTGGGGTGGTTGGACAAACTGGCTGAACTGATTGGACAGGCTGGCTGGACTGTTTCCACTGGTTGGACAGGCTGGCTGGACGAGTTGGACAAACTGGCTGGTCTGTTGGATTGGTTGGACAGGCTAGCTGAACTGTTGAACTAGCTGGACTGGCTGATTGTACTGTTTGCACACATTGGACAGGCTGGAATGGCTGGCTGGATTGGTTGGACTGTTTAGATAGGTTGGTTGGACTGGCTGGTTGGACAGGCTGGTTGGACACATTGTTTTGTGGACTGGTTGGACAGGCTGGCTGGACTGGTTTGATGGGTGGGACAGGCTAGCTGGACTGGTTGGAATGGCTGGCTGGACTATTTGGACTGGTTAGACAGGCTGGTTGGACTGGTTGTAGAGGCTGCCCGGACTGATAGGACAGACTGGTTTGACTGGCTCACTGGATTGTTTGGACTGGTTTTACAGGGCTGGCTGGACTGTTTGCACTGGTTGGACAGGCTGGCTGGACTGGTTGGTCTGATTGGACGAGTTGGACAGGCTGGCTGGAGTGGTTGTACAGGCTGGACTGGTTGGACTCGTTAATATGTTGGCTGTACTGTTTGTACTGGTTAGACAGGCTGGCTGAACTGTTTGGGACTAGTTGGACAGGCTGGCTGAACTGTTTGGACTGGTTGGAAAGGCTGGCTGGACTGTTTTGGGGTGGTTACATAGGCTGATTGGACTGGCTGGTTGGACTGGTTGGACAGGCTGGCTGGACTGTTTGGGGTGGTTACATAGGCTGATTGAACTGGCTGGTTGGACTGGTTGGACAGGCTGGCTGGACTGTTTGGGGTGGTTGGACAAACTGGCTGGACAGATTGGCAGGCTGGCTGAACTGTTTTCACTGGTTGGACAAGCTGGGCTGGACTGGCTGGACAGGCTGGCTGGACTGGTTGTACTAGTTTGAGAGGCTGGCTCGACTTGGTAGACCGGTTGGACAGGCTGGCTGGGCCTGTTGGACTGGTTGGAGAGACTACCTGGACTGGTGTGACTGGTTGGACAGGCTGGTTGGACTGGCTGGCTGGACTGGCTGGCTGGACTGTTTGGACTGGTTAAACATGCTGGTTGGACTGGTTGGACAGGCTGGACAGGCTGGCTGGACTGGGTGGACAGACTGGCTGGACTGTTTGGACTGGCTGAGCAGGCTCACTGGACAGTTTGGACTGGTTGGACTGTACTGGTTGCATAGGCTGGCTGGACAATTTGGGCTGGTTGGAAAGGCTGGCTGGACTGTTTGGACTGGTTGGAAAGACTGGCTGGACTGTTTGAACTTGTTAGACAGATTGGCTGGACTGGCTGGACAGGCTGGCTTGACTGGTTTGACAGGCTGCCTGGACTGTTTGGACTAGTTGGACAGGCTGGCTGGACAGTTTGTCTTCTTTTTGACAGGCTGGCTAGACTGTCTGGACTCGTTAGATTGGCTGGCTGGACTGGTTGGACAGGCTAGCTGGACTGGTTGGATGGGATAGACATGCTGGCTGGACTGACTGGAAAGGCTGGCTGGAGTGGTTGGACAGGCTGACTTGACTGATTAGACAGGCTGGACAGGCTGACTTGACTGATTAGACAGGCTGGCTGGAGTGGTTGTTTAGACAGGTTGTCCAGGCTGGCTGGACTGTTTGGACTGGTTGTCCAGGCTGGCTGGACTGTTTGGACTGGTTGTCCAGGCTGGCTGGACTGTTTGCATTGGTTGGAGAGACTAACTGGACTGTTTGGACTGGTTGGACAGGCAGACTGGAAAGTTTGTACTGGCTGAACAGGCTTTCTGGACTGTTTGGACTGGTTGGACAGGCTGACTGAACTGTTTGGACTGGTTGGATGGGTTGGACAGGCTAGCTGGACTGGTTGGACAAGCTGACTGAACTGATTGCACTGGTTGTACCAGGCTGGCTGGAGTGTTTGGACTGGTTGGACAGGCTGGCTGGGCTGGTTGGACTGTTTGGACTGGGTGGTCAGGCTGACTGGACTGTTTGGGCAGGCTGTCTGAAATGTTTTGACAGGTTGGACAGGCCAGCTGGACTGGTTGGATGGGTTGGACAGGCTGGCTGGACTGCTTGGACTGGTTGGACAGGCTGCTTGGAATGTTTGGACAGGTTGGACAGGCTGGCTGGACAGTTTGGTCTGGTTGGACGGGTTGGATAGACCGGTTGGACACGCCGACTGGACTGTTTGGACTAGTTGGACAGGCTGGCTGGACTGTTTCGACTGGTTGGAAATGCTGGCTGGACTGTTTGAACTTGTTAGGCAGGCTGGCTGGACTGGCTGGACAGGCTGGCTGAACTGTTTGAACTGGTTGGACAGGCTGGCTGGACTATTTGGGTAGGCTGGCTGGCTGGACTGTTTGGACAGGCTGAACAGGCTGGCTGTGCTTTTTGGACTGGTTGGACTGGACTGGTTAGACAGTCTGGCTGGACTGTTTGGACTGGTTGGACAGTCTGGTTGGACTGATTGGATGAGAGTTGGACAGGCTGGCTGGAGTGGTTGGACAGGCAGGACAAGCTGGCTGGACTGGTTGGACAGGTTGGACAGGCTGGCTGGAAAGGCTGGCTGGATTGTTTCGACTGGTTATACAGGCTGGCTGGACTGGTCGGACAGGCTGGCTGGACTGGTTGGACAGGTTGGACAGGCTGGCTGGAAAGGCTGGCTGGATTGTTTCGACTGGTTATACAGGCTGGCTGGACTGGTCGGACAGGCTGGCTGGACTGGTTGGACAGGCTGACTGGACAGTTTGTACTGGTTGGATGGGTTGGACAGGCTAGCTAGATTGGTTGGACAAGCTGGCTGAACTGATTGCACTGGTTGTACAGGCTGGCTGGAGTGTTTGGACTGGTTGGACAGGCTGGCTGGGCTGGTTGGACTGTTTGGACTGTTTGGACAGGCTGTCTGAAATGTTTGGACAGGTTGGACAGGCCAGCTGGACTGGTTGGATGGGTTGGACAGGCTGGCTGGACTGTTTGGACTGGTTGGACAGGCTGCTTGAAATGTTTGGACAGGTTGGACAGGCTGGCTGGACAGTTTCGACTGGTTGGAAAGGCTGGCTGGACTGCTTGAACTTGTTTGACAGGCTGGCTGGACTGGCTGGCTGGACTGGCTGGACAGGCTGGCTGGAATGGTTGGAGAGACTGCCTGAATTGTTTGGACTGGTTGGACAGGCTGGCTGAACTGTTTGGACTGGTTGGACGGGTTGGACAGGCTGGCTGGACTGTTTGAACTGGTTGGACAGGCTGGATGGACAGTTTGGGTAGGCTGGCTGGACTGTTTGGACATGCTGGCTTGACTGTTTAGACAGGCTTATCAGGCTGGCTGTGCTTTTTGGACTGGTTGGACAGTCTGACTGGACTGTTTGGACTGGTTGGACAGTCTGGCTGGACTGGTTGGATGAGTTGGACAGGCTGGCTGGAGTGGTTGGACAGGCAGGACAGGCTGGCTGGAAAGGCTGGCTGGACTGTTTCGACTGGTTATACAGGCTGGCTGGACTGGTTGGACAGGCTGACTGGACAGTTTGGATAGGCTGGATAGGTTGGCTAGGCTGGCTGGAGTTTTTGGACAGGCTGGACAGGCTGGCTGGACTGTTTGTACAGGCTTATCAGGCTAGCTGGACTGTTTGGACTGGCTAAACAGGCTGGCTGTGCAGTTTGGACAGGGTGGTTTGACTGGTTAGACAGGCTGGCTGGACTGGTTGGACAGACTGTTTGGACTGGTTGGCCAGACTGGCTGGACTGTTTGGACAGCCCTAACCCTAACCCCAACCATTACCCTCTAACCCTAACCTTAACCCCCAACCCTAACCCAACCATATGCTTACCCCTAACTCTAATCCCTAACCCACTAACCTGACCCTGACCCTAACCGTACCAGTGCAATTGAAACCCTGAAACGGGTTTTCTTAAAATATATTAATCTCAACAACCTAACACAAACACTAACTCCTAATCCCTACCTCTAGCCCTAACCCGTAGCCTCTAACACTAACCCCATAACCCTAACACTAACCTCATACCCTTAACGCTACTCTAACCCCTAACCCAACCCAACCCAATCCTTAAACGTAACCCCTATCCCCAAGCACTGACCCCTAATCCTAACTCTAACTAATCCCCCATATTTAACCCACAGGCCATAAATCACCTTTCCTAACCCCTATCCCTAAACCTATCCTCTATCCCCAAGCCTTGACACCTAATCCTAATTCTAACCCAGCCACCAAACTTAATCCCACAGGCCCTAAATCCCTGTTCCTAACCCCTATTCCTAAACCTAACCACTATCTCCAAATCCTGACCCCCACCCCTAACTTCATCCGTAGACCTCACCTTTATAGCTTCTTGGTGGGAAACCACTTGTGGGGGTTCTCAGGGCACAGCTGGTATAGTACTTTTTTATTTGAGATTTGAATTTTTCGTTTTTCTTTCTTTTGCACTTCATTTTATTTGATTTTCAAGTAGAGCCCTTTTTCATCACCCGTCTGTGAGAAGCATTTTTGAAAATTTCAAACGGACACAAGGGGGCGGGATTGACTCACGGCATACACTATATAAACAGTCACAGGGAGTTCTCCTATTTTTCTGATGGATTTGCTCAGAGAGAGACAGAACAACAGAATTTCCATTGAAAAAAATTCTTCATTTATTGAAAAATACTTTTCCTTTTTTTGATATTTGAAAGGTTATCATTATAGCAGCTTTCTAAACTCTAATTTTGAGATTTCATTTACAGATCTCCTTAGAGAATAAATATATTTAGTTTTTTTCCAGGCAAGTCTGTGTCTGATGAAGGTTTACATTTAAAACCGAAACGTTGCCCAAGGACAATTTTTTTATTTAAATGCAAGACCTGGCAGGTCTGACACCCGATCTCATGGTGTTAAGCCTAACTGGCATGCGCCACTGTCTGACCACACAAGGCTAAATGAGCATGAACCCCGGGCCCGCTACAGAAGACCTGTCAGGCATGAACCTCAGCATTTTGAATCTGAGGTCACTGGGGTCCCCAGACCCTTCAGATCCATAACCAGGGTACAACAATACAGATCTTCTTGTAGGTCTTATGGAGAAGTTCCTGCTAGAGAAAAAAATACACATTTCCCAAATCAGAGGAATAATGTTAATTTTTAAAAAAATCAGGTATGTTATCCAAGACGTACCTGTAATAATACTGTTAATGGTCCTCCACCTCGGACCTCCAGTGGCAACCGTCATACTGTACCTAAAAGACCTGAAAACAGAACGCAGACCACTCAATCAAATGACACAAACAATAAACAGACTGGAAAGGAAAGAACAACCTACACAACCCAAAATATTGAACAGAACCAAAATGGTCCTGAATACAGGAAGTTCAATGCTTTGGTGAGACAACTATTTAGTTTACTACGTTCCTATCATCACTTGGAGAAGATTACAGTGGACTCAAAGACTGAGCCTCCAACCTTTTCTAGGCTCCCCAACTACCTTACCAATGTGGTTAAGCCAGCTAACATCTCACCTCAAACAAAGACTTTACTGGAGGGCAATGCAAAAAATTGGACTTTGGATTGGACCATTTGGATTTTGGATGACCATTACAAGGCCCACATTGACCATGAAAGTGAGTCCCTTTCAGACATGATGGTACAAGACTGCATTTCAGCACTGACAGTTGCAGAAAAATGGTACCACAAGAGATACCCTAAAAATACATAGAGGGGCCAGTGAGACAGTTGGAGGCCCTTCTGACAGCACTGGGGGACAGACCGGTTAAGGTGGTCTAAGGAGTTCAACTCGGTGGTTGTCCATACAGAGAGCCACCTGGAACTTATCCAAATAGATTCATACCCTGAAACTCAGGTGACAGTCGCATTGCCACTTATTCAGGAGCCGCAACAACAGATTGTCATTAAGTCACCAGCACTGGTGGAGGTACATGTGGAAAACACCATGCTATAACGAATGTCAAGTTGGAGGTGGTCATCCTGGCTTTTGGAATTAACCACTGAAACCAAAAGTGCAGACAGACCGCAATTAAACAACTGCAGCGAGCACGTAAAGCAGCTCTAGATAGGTTTCCAGGCGTGACAGTCCGGATCCCTCTCATCAATTTCTCCCATGCCTAAAAATCAGAAGAACAGAAGGTTCTGACTGGCCTGAATAACAATATTCAGAAAAATGTGCCATACTTACCGAAACTGCCAAATGACCAATTTGAGGTGAAACAGGATCTAATACACTGGACACCAACATGTGCCAAGGTAATGTTGGCGCACTGGGTGAAGGACTTAAACTTAACAGCCCCGAACCCGAGAAAGGGTACGCAGAGGGGTGGTGAAGTACTTAATTTGTCACAGTACTTCACGCCTACAAAAAGTCAGTTAGGACTTTTAAATAAGGAACTGACTTTTGTTCCTACCCGCAAAATAGGTCACATCATGAAAAAACAATTGCTGTATGATCTGCAGCAGTACCATAGGAGACTGTTGCTAACAGCCTTATACAGGTATGAACAGGGATCTCAACCTCTTCTTTTTACCTCTAAGGGCACCTAGACCCCAAAATTTTCCCAAGTTCCTAATTCAGTCCGGAAAATAATAAGAGCAGACAGGTATGCCATTAAGAACTTACCCTGGAACACAAGGGAAACCCCAAATCTGAAGAGAGAGGAAAAGCAGGCCCTGAAACAACTGAACCGTAAGAAAAATATTGTCATTAAACCAGCTGATAAGGGCAGTGTGACAGTAATTATGGACAGGGATACCTACATAAAAGAAGCAGAACGCCAGTTGAACCAAGATCACTATTACAAAGAATTGCCTGAACCAATTTTTCCAGTGACAGCTCCAGTGGTAAAGAATATAGTTGTGAAATTAAGACAAGAGGAATACTTCAATAAGCAACAATATACCTGCCAGGGCCAGACAATCCACGACCCAGATACTTTTACCTTCTCCCAAAAATCCACAAAAATCCTGAGTTCTGGAGTGTTCCATTTTAGATGCCCAATTGAATCTGACTGTGGCAGTGAGACATATGCCACAGCAGAGTACATTTTCTAAATCCAATCAGCACCAGACACCCTAGCTATATAAAGGACACCTATGACTTCATCAGTAAAATAACAAATCTCAGACTACCACCAGACTGCCTCCTGTTTACCATGAATATTGATAGTCTCTATACTAACATCGAGACACCAGCACGGCTGGCAGTGGTGAAGGAATAGTTCACCAGATATCCAGATAAAAATAGACCTGATGAAGCCTTACTAAAACTATTGGAAATTAATTTAAACCAAAATGTCTTTGAATTCAACTCCAAATTTTACCTACAGGTCAGGGGGACAGCAATGGGGAAGAGGTTTGCCCCCTCCTATGCATTGGTTGCCTGGCCCACCAAACCTCTTCATTACTATAGGTTCTTGGATAATATCTGGGGTGCCTGGTCAGGATCAGAAAATGATTTCAAACAATTTGCCACTCACCTTAATACCTTTGATCCTTCCATTAAAATAAAATTTACTCTGCACAACACTGAGGTCAATTTTCTAGACACAGTGGCCTATAAGGGAAAGGACTTCTTGGATACACACCAACTTCAAGTCAAGGTCTTTTTAAGGACACTGACACACATGCCCTTCTGTTTAAAACTACCTAAACATACATTCAGGGGCATTGAGAAATCTCAACTAGTGAGATTTCACAGAATTTGCACTCAACCTGAGGATTTTTGGTGTGCAGTAAAGATTCTTTTGTGAAATGGGGGGAAATGGGGGTAGTCCCGCTCCTTTTTCAGGGTTTGCCTAAAAACATTCCTCAATAGAAAAGAGGAAAATAACACAGAAGTCATCCCTCTGGTCTGATGTTAAACAGAAGGATCAAGGAAAACTTTGAGAAATTCATGACAAATGCCCAAGTGTTGGACAATCATAAGGTTATTGCAGCATACCGTAAAAATAAAAACTTAAAATATCTGCTAGTCCACAGTAGACTAACCCCATTGGAGACAACCAAGGGTTCATCCACCCCGTTTATGGAGTTTAAACCTAAACATTGGATCTCTAATACACAAACCAAAGAGGTGTTCATGATCTGGCCATCTCTCCAAGATAACATCTCAAACTGTATTTACTTAATCTACTGCACAAAATGCAATCTGCAGTATGTGGGGGAGACCAGAAATACTCTGGCCACCAGAATGACCCAACATAGATACAATATAAAAAATAACAAGGATGCGCATACCATGATTGTCCAACACTTCATAAAGCACTCTATACAGTCTCTGAGTGTAATGGGACTACAGTATAACAAATCCTGGTCCCATACCACCAGAAAAAAGATAGATAGGGAGTGGATAAACAAATTAGGCACAATGTATCCACGGGGTTGAATGAACAGCAGAGGATTATAATCTGAAGGGGAAGTTGGAGGGAGGGGTGTTGTGATTAGTGACACTGTGTAGGCCAGTGCCAAATGTAGGTTCTGGCTTGTCTCGGACCTCGGTTGAAACTCTACCCCTAACCCTTAACCCCTAACCCCTAACCCCAACCCCTAACCCTTAACCCCTAACTCCAACCCCTAACCCCTAACCCCTAACATTTAACCTCCAACTTTAACCCCAACCCAAACTCTAAAACTAAACCCTAACCCGCTAACCGTAACCTCTAACACTAACACTAACACTAACCCCTAACAACTAATCCTAAGCCTAATACTAACCCCTAACACTAACCCTAACCCTGATCCTAACCCTAAACCCTGACCCTAACCTGTAACCCCTAACCCTAAACCCTCACCCTAACACATATCCCGTAACCCCTAAACCAAACCCCCTAACCCTAACCCCAGACCCTAACCTGTAACCCCTAACCCTCTAACACTCTAACCCTAACCCGATAAACATTACCTAACCCTACACTAACCCCCTAAACCTAACCCCTATCCCTAAAACTCTAACCCTGACCCTAACCCTAAACGCTAACCCCTAATGCTAACCCTCACCCTCACCCTAACACATATCCCGTAACCCGTAAACCAAACCCTCTAACCCTAACCCCATAACCCTAACCCCTAACCTCTAACAACTAATCCTAACCATAACCCTAACCCTCTAACACACTAACCCTAACCCCATAAACCTTACCTAATCACTATACCTAAACACTAATCCTAACCCTAAAACTCTAACCCTAACCCCTAATGCTAACCCTAACCCTGACCATAACCCTAAACCCTCACCCTAACGTGTATCCCGTAACCCCTAAACCAAAACCCCCTAACCCCATAACCCTTACCTAACCCTACACTAACCCCATAATCCTAACACTAACACTCTAACCCTAAGCCCTAATCCAAATACCTAATACAAACCTCTAACCGAACCCCCTAAACCTAACCCTAAGCCCTTAACCACCTAACTCCCTAACCCTAACTCCTAACCTAATCCTAACCCCAACCCTAACTCTTTATGCACAAGCCCTGACTTCTAATTCTAACTGTAACCCAGCCCCCAAAACATAACCACAGGCCATAAATTCCCATTCCTAACCCCCTCCCTAAATCTAACCCCCTCCCTAATCTAATCCCCAAGTCCTGACCCCTACCCCTAACCTCATCCATAGGCTTCACCTTAAGCTTCTCGGTGGGAATCCACTTGTGGGGGTTCCCAGAGGACAGTTGGTATAGCACTTAAACACATTTGATTTGATTTGATTTGAAATTAGTATTTTTCCCTTTTCTTTTGCTCTTCATTTGATTTTCAAATATAATACTTATTTACCACCTGTCTTCTGGGAGCCCCTATGTGGGGAAATCACTGGAAGCCATCCATCTAACACCAATTCTCAATTCCAATCCGCAATCTTGACCCCTAATTTTTCATTTCTCATTCACTGTTTCACACTATTCATATAACATTATGTCAATTTAAATAAACACAAAAAACATATGGTAATCAATCCCAGAAGAGGGTAGCAGATGTGCCAGTGCAATTGAAACCCTAAAAAATGTGTTCTTAAAATATATTTACTCCAACAACCTAACCCAACGCCTAACCCCTAACCCCTACCCTAACCCTAAAACTTAAGCCTTGCCCTTACCCTAACCCCTAAGCCTAACTCCTAACACTAACACCAAACCCTGACCATAAAACCTAAACCCTAACCCCTATGTAATACCCTAACTCAACCCTAAACCCTAACCCATAACCATAATCCCTAATGCTAACCCCCTAACCCTCAACCCCAACTTAAACTTTAAACCAACTTCAAAAAAACAACCCCTAACACTAAACCCGCTAACCCTCAAAGCCTAACCCTAACCCTAACCTAACTCTACCCTCTAACACTACACTAAACCCTAACCATTAACTTACACCACAGACCCTAACCCAAACCCTTAATGCTAACCTAACCCTAAACCTCACCCTAATCCATACCTATGAAACCTCTAACCCATACCCTCTTAACCTCTAACCCTAACACCGTAAACCTTACGTAACCTACACTAACCCCTAACCCGAAACCTAACACTGAACCCTAACACCTAGCCCTAACCCCTAACCTGAACCTGAACCTGTAACCACAATTGTAACCCTAAAAACTTAAAACCCTAACCAAACCCCCGAACGCTAACCCTAAAAACCCGAAACCTAACACTGACCCTAACACCTAGCCCTAACCCCTAACCTGAACCCGAACCTGTAACCACTAATTGTAACCCTAAAACTAAAACCTAACCCAAACCCCTAACGCTAACCCTAATCCCTAACCCTTACCTAATGCTAGACTAACCCTAAACCACCCTAACCCTAAACCCTAATCCTAACCGTAACACTCTAACCCTAACCCCTATCCCAAACACCTAAACCTAACCCTGACCCTACTCTTAACACTGACCCTAACCCTTAAACCCTAACCCATAACCCTAACACTAACCCCATATCCATATCCTTAACCCCCTAACCCTAAGCCTTAAACTACCTAACCCTAACCTCAACCCAACCCTGACCTTACCCCTAACCTTAAAAATACATTAACTTCAACAAACCTACCCCTACTAACGCTAAAACCCATTAACCCAACCGTTACCCCTAACCCCTAACCCGCTAACCATGACCCTGACCAACCCCTAATACCTAACCCCTAACCCAACCCTAACACCAACCCCCTAACCTAAACCCATCCCTAATCCTAAAACCTTAACCTTCTCCCTCCTCAGGCCTAAACATAACCCCTTTACCCTGTTCCTAAGCCTAACCGGTTGTTTTAAAGCTTATTTTAAACCCCCAGCCTTAACCTATCCCTAAACTTTAACTCCTCAACTTTAACCTTAATTTTTACTTTTTGACTCCTAATTTAAATTATATATAATCTTATCCTTGGGTTTTAGGATCAATTTTGGTTTTTTATTTTTCTTAATGTGCAATTTTAAATAAAAAGCAAATTTTTATTGGTACATTTAGGAAAGGGTAATTTTTTAATTGGTTACATAAACACTCCTGACATCAAGAGTCAATTAATGTGCTGTAGAGGAGGGAGCCGGATGTTTGCCCGTGCAATAAAAAACCTATGACTAGGTATTTTTAAACATTTAATTCCAAAAACCTAACCCTAACCCTAACTGTAAAGCTAATTTCAGCAACATGGATGACTCCAGCCAACTCCTGAGTGGTCTAATCATTGGCACTGATTGTTGATCCTTAATGGGAGTGGGATGGATCACCTAATTGATAGACATATCACCCCAGCCACAAGGAATGTAGTATACATGGTGACATGTTCACAATGTGATTAAAAAATACATTGGAGAGACAAAATACTCCATCACAATTAGGCTTAAACAGCACCTGTATAACATTCAGAAACAGGGAACTAATACTTGACTGATTGAATTCATATATATATAGAATTCATGGTGTCCCCCGAGGCGAACGTGTTTGCTCGCTCTGCTCTAGAATGGCGGCTTTTTCTTCTTTTTTGGACTCTTTACGCCCTATCTGCAGTGCACAAATGCCATACACTGCTAACATATGACAGACAAACACTGCTGGACATTGCATTGCATAACTTTCGATTTACCGGCTTTATTCCATCGGAGCTACAACACATTGTTGGCTCCCACAGCCACTACCACTGCCACCACAACCACCACCACCACCACCAGGAAGGCCCCTAGACACCAGCCTCAAGTGAACATGCTGACCCTGGGAGAGCACTTCGGAGACGGCGACGTAAGCGAGGCAAGAAGGGAGGGTTACATGCTAGGCTAAAAGCTCGCAGTAGCCGACCAGTGGTGCCTAGCCTCCTGTTAGCTAACGTGCGGTCTCTGGATAACAAACTGGACGAGTTGAGAGCAAGGATCACATCACAGCGGAAAATAAGAGAGTGTTGTGCTCTAATTTTCACTGAGACTTGGCTTTCAGACAAAGTGCCGGACAGCGCCATTCAGCTTGAGACTCACTCTGTACACCGAGGAGATCAGACGGCAGCCTCCGGGAAGGCTAAAGGGGGAGGTGTGTGTATGTTTGTGAGCAATGCATTGTGTGGAGACGCTCAGACCGTTCATAAGCACTGTTCACCAGACGTGGAGTTCTAAAATGCCGTCCCTATTATCTGCCACGGGATGCCGTGTTCTTAGTCGCTGTTTATATCCCCCCGCAGGCTAATTCTATGGCAGCACTCGGCAAACTCCACGGCGTCATCAGCACGTTAGAGACGGCTCATCCTGATGCCATCTTTATCACCGCTGGTGATTTCAACCAGTGAAATTTACGGACTGTATTTCCCAAATAATACCAACATGTGGACATTCCCACCCATGACAAGAACACCCTAGATCATGTGTACAGCAATGTGCGTGGTGCATACAGGGCTGCACCCCGCCCCCACTTTGGAGACTCTGACCACATTTCTTTATTCCTGTACTTGGCCTACAGACAAAGACTTAAACAAACAACCCCTGTAACCAAAACAGTTAAACAATGGACACTGGAGACTGAGGGCATCCTGCAGGACTGTTTTGCTATGACAGACTGGGATGTGTTTAAAGTTGTAGCCACTTTGGAGGACTCTTCTGTAAATATACAGGAATATGCCGATCACATGTCCGGTTACATCAGCACTTGTGTGGATAACATCGTGCCCACCATACAGGTGAAGAGGTTTCCCAACCAGTAGCCGTGGATCAACAGTTAGGTACGACGCATGCTGCGTGCTCGCTCTCTTGCATTTCGTTCAGGCAATGAGACTGAGTACAAAGCTGCGAAGTACAGGCTGAGGAAAGCCATCACAGCAGCTAAGAGGCAGTACAGGGAGAAACTGAATGGCTTATACTCCACAGCTGACTCCAAGCGGATGTGGTAAGGCCTGCAGCACATCACAGACTACAGGAACACCACCAACACCATCAGCCCCACAGACAGCCTACCAGATGACCTTAACAGCTTCTACACCCGCTTTGAGACCTCCAGCAGCAGCACAGAGAGGCACGTGCACACCCAGCCCTCCCCACCATCGATATCATCAGGCCAGGTATGCAGAGCTCTGAAGACCAACCCCCGAAGATCAACCCCCGCAAGGCGGCAGGACCAGAAAACATTCCTGGTCGAGCCCTCAGAGTATGTGCTAATGAGCTGGCTGATGTTCTCACCTCCATTTTCAACCTATCCCTCAACCAGCTTTGTTCTCACTTGCTACAAAACCACAACCATCATCCCCATCCCGAAGAAGAGCCCCCCCCACTTGTCTGAATGACTACAGGCCTGTGGCACTCACTCCAATCATTCTGAAGTGCTTCGAGAGAGTGGTGCTGGCCCACATCCAGTGCAGTATACCGAATACCCTGGATCTCCTGCAGTACGCCTACCGTGCCAACAGATCCACCTTGGATTCCATTACTGCTGCCCTCCACTACACTCTCTCTCACCTGGAAAACAAAGACTCCTACATCAGGATGCTCTTTGTGGACTATAGTTCCGCCTTTAACACGGTAATCCCCCACAAACTCACCCACAAACTGTCCACACTCGGCCTGCACCCCACCCTCTGCCACTGGCTTCTGGACTTCCTGACTGGCAGGCCTCAGTCCGTTAGAATTGGCAACAGGACTTCAGCAAGTATCACAACCTATACCGGGACTCCACAGGGATGTGTCCTCAGCTCCATCCTCTACACACTGTTCACCCACGACTGTGTCGCCTACCACAAGGACAACATCATCCTGAAGTTTGTTGACGACACCGCAGTGATAGGACATATCACTGGTGGAGATGAAGCGGTCTACAGGGGGAGGTGACCAGGCTGGTGTCATGGTGTGAGGACAACAACCTCGCCCTCAACACGGACAAGACAAAGGAGCTGATCGTGGACATGAGGAAGGGGAGGAGACCTCATCAGCCTGTTCATCCAGGAGCTTGAAGTGCAGAGGGTGAGCAGCTTTAAATACCTGGGCGTTCACATCAGTGAGGACTTCACATGGACGCTGAACACCACGCAGCTGGTCAAAAAGGCTCACCAGCGACTGTACTTCCTGAGGAGGCTGAGAAAGTTTGGGATGTCTCCCAAAATCCTCAGCAACTTTTACAGCTGTGTGATTGAAAGCCTCCTGGACTAGCTGCATCACCATGTGGTACGGCAGCACGACTGCGAAGCGTAAACGCTTGCAGAGAGTGGTGAAGACCGCTGAGAAGATCACCAGGACTCCACTGCCCTCTCTGCAGAGCATCTATCACCACAGAGTCCACAGGAGAGCTGCATCCATCCTTAAAGACCCCACCCACCCCCAACACGGACTGTTCACACTTCTGCCCTCAGGTCGGAGGTACAGAAGTGTCAAATACAAGACCACCAGGTTAAAGACCAGGTCTTTCTTCCCCACTGCCATCAGACTCTTGAACCTATCTCAGAAATAACCCTGCACTTTATCGTCTACATGTTTACATGCCATTGCCACTTTACTGTAGCACATGTTCACTTATGTACTGTAGTACATACTATTTATAATTTAACTATTGCACATTTTCACTTCCTTTTTTATTGCTGTAAATAATAGCCATGCTCCCACTGGTAATAATAATATCCATTTTATATATGGCGGTAATTTTTGTTCTAGTTACTTTTGTAATGGTTATTTAATTTATTATTATTATTATTATTATTATTATTATTATTGCTGATGTGACACATGTATGGGTATTGTACATATGCACTTATATGAATAAAGCACCTTTTTAATGCCACTTATTTCTTGTGATGAGATGGGATTCTGGTATAACCATTTTAGAATGTATTTAGGATTATCTGTTATTTCTTTATGAATTTTATAGTCCCACAGGGGATGGTGTGATTCTGGAGCTCATTGAATTGAGTCTGGCCTATTTACTAATACAGTTTTGCAGTGATTGTTTTTGTCTGAACAAAGTTTGTATATATAAGCATTTACTAACAGCCTTTGTTTTAGCACTTACATGTACCCATAATAGTAGGACTCCAGAACTCACACCTATCAAGACGAAAATAAAACATAATTTTTTAATTTATTTTTCTCAGTTATGGATCTGGGAATGTACATAGGATCAAAAATGTCAAGTCAAGTCAGTTCTATTTATATAGCACTTTTTACAATGGAGCATTGTCTCAAAGCAACTTTACAAGTTTAGATTATCTCCTAATAACTACGTCCAATCCCAAATTGAGCAAGCCTAGGGCGACAGTGGCAAGGAAAAACTCCCTGAGTGTTATAGGAAGAAACCTTGGGAGGACCAAGACTCAAAAAGGGACCCAACCTCCTTGGGCAGCGTAGATGATAAATCTTCTAATCATAACCATTTAAAATAATAGTATAACTCTACTCAAGAAATATCTATTTTACCTGAACCTACTTACTTACAATGACAGTTTTATCTTATCCTTGCTTAATTTAATCATTCATAACAGCAGTTTACCTTATTCTTGCCTAAACCTAACCATTTATTAAAAAAACAGCTTCACCCTACTCTTGCCTAAACCTAACCATTCAGTGAGTATGGCTTCTTCCTGTGGCGGGTCGGACTGTAGGTATGTCCTGAGGAGGTCAGAGGTGCGATTAGAGGGCCAGAAGAAGGATGTAGATGTGTCAGTGCAATTGAATATTTCTTAAAATATATTAACTTCAACAACCTAACCTTAAACCCTAACCCTAACCCTAACCCCCGAGTTCTCTTGGATTTCTCAATTCAGAGTTTACTCAGAGTCTCGACTTGGGGAATTAATTTCCTCTAAACCTAACCCTAACCCCACTAAAAGAAATAATCATATTCTAACCTTTAACCCAACTAGAACCAAACCCTTAACCTCAGTACCCCATAAGGGACATTTATTCAGCTGAGGTTAAAGGAATAATCCTAATTTTAGGCATAGCTTTAACCGTGACCCTAACACCTAACCTTCAGTACCCCTTAAGGGAAATAAATTAAACTGAGATTACAGATTTAGCAATTACGCTAAACATAACCTTAATCAAAATCTACCCCTAATCATGACATTACTTAAAATCCAGCCTTAATCCTAACTATAAACTTAATCAGAATTTAGCCTTAACCATAACCTTAATTAAAATCTAGCCTTAATCCTAATCCTTACCTTAACCACAACCCTAATTAAAATCTAGCCCTAATCCTTACCCTAACCATAACCTTAATTGAAATCTAGCCTTAATCCTAACCTTAACCACAACCCTAATTAAAATCTAGCCTTAATCCTAATCCTTACCCTAACCATAACCTTAATTAAAATCTAGCCTTAATCCTAACCTTAACCACAACACTAATTAAAATCTAGCCCTAATCTTAACCCTAACCTTAATTAAAATCTAGCCTTAATCCTAACCTTAACCACAACCTTAAATAAAATCTAGCCCTAATCCTAACCTCAGTAACCCATAAGGGAAATTACTCCAGCTGAAGTAAACAAGTTACTGGTGTTTTGTTATTCTTTGCAGCAATGTTATTCTTTGTAGCAGTGGGCTTATCATATTTTTGACCACCGAATAGATAAATGATAATGATAAAAACAATAGTGGGCTGCTGTTTGGCGGCATGGTGGCTCGATGGGTAGCATCGCCACCTCACAGCAAGAAGGTCCTGGGTTCAATCCCAGGGTGGAGCGGCCTGGGTCCTTTCTGTGTGGAGTCTGCATGTCCTCCCTGTGTCCGTGTGGGTTTATGCCGGGTACTCCAGTTTATTCCCACAGTCCAAAGACATGCAAGTTAGGTTAATTGATTTGAGTGTGGTCTCCCCTAGGAAACCGTGTCTCCCTCACTACTTCCCTATCATTTCAAATCCCAAATCATCTATTAAAAAAACTCAGTCATAATTAAGTGGCGTTTATAACCCTAAACGTCCACAAGAGGGCAACATAGGATCGAAAATGTCAAGTCAAGTCAGATCTATTTATATAGCGCTTTTTACAATGGAGCATTGTCTCAAAGCAACTTTACAAGTTTAGATTATCTCCTAATAACTACGTCCAATCCCAAATTGAACAAGCCTAGGGCGACAGTAGCAAGGAAAAACTCCTTGAGTGTTATAGGAAGAAACCTTGGGAGGACCAAGATTCAAAAAGGGACCCAACCTCCTTGGGCGGCATAGATGATAAATCTAAGAGCGAAACTAAAGTCATGGAGTCAAAGTTCGAATAAAATGTGAAGTATGCACATCGGCGTTAAGTGGTCTGGGTATGATGGGGCTGGAGCTGATGATGGAAGCAGCTTGAGTGGAGCTCCAGCAGATGAACATCATGTGTGGGGCTGGAACTGGCTCGGAGTGAAAACAGAAAATGTAATTAG